>JAVLUX010000021.1:2040000-2070000 GCA_032164185.1 Moxostoma hubbsi
ATATGTCAAATATATACACAGGAAACAGAACACATGAGAAAACGTTTAACAGAAGCAAGCACGAGTTCCAGGCATCCCATTTATTTCAGGTTTAGGGGGAAAAATCATTTTATTAAGGGTTAATATTTGCGAATGAGAAAGGGTGTGGTAAATGCACTTATATAGTGTTTTTTTAACCTTAATGGTTTTCAAAGTGCTTTACACTTCACACTCACACACACCAATGATGGCAGAGCTGCCATTCAAGCCTGCCATTGGGGTTCAGTGTCCTGCCCAAGGACCACGGCTGGAGGTTGTTGAGCGTGGTGGGGTGGGGTGGGGGGGTTGTGTTCTGTTCTTCATATCACGGTGGCTCATTTTTGCTTATCGTGGCCCATTCGGCACACTCGGTTCTCCTGATGGCCATTCTGCCCCTGATCGGCCCAAAAGAGCGTCGGCCCACTGGGAAAATGCCCGGTATGCAAGATAACCAGTCCAGCCCTGCCAAGGACAATTTGGAATGCCCCATTCCATAAATTACCTCCAATCCCACAGATACTCCACATGAGAATCGCTCAGCATTAATTACAATGTCTGCAGCATACAAACTCAAGCACACCACCTCCCCTGTGAACCAAATAGAGATTAAGACCAGCAAACTAATGCAGGTTTACACAAAGAAACCTTGTCTGAAGACGTGCGCCATGTCTTATTTAAAGATGTCATTGCTTTAAAGCTATCTTTTTAATTCAGTGGCACGAGTTTATTTAGCATTTAAGCACAGCAATGTACAGTAGTACTAATGAAATAGTGCCTGGATAGTCATTCTTTTATTATTTTCAGAGATCTCAGATTCTCAGAGAGAATGTTCTTCTAACTTTTAGGAGAACATTCTAGAAAAACAAAGAAAACTTCCTGCTGAAATTTTTTTAAGAATGTTAGGGCATAATGTTCTAAAAATGTTACAACTAAACACTTTTAGAATGTTTTTAGAGAATGTTCTCCTAACCTTTTGGAGAACATTCTAGAAAAACAAAGAAAACTTCCCACTTAAAAAAATTTAACAATGTTAGGGGCATAATGTTCTAAAAATGTTACCACTAAACATTTTTAGGATGTTTTTAATGAATGTTCTCCTAACTTTTAGGAGAACATTCTAGAAAAACAAAGAAAACTTCCCGCTTAAAATTTTTTAAGAATGTTAGGGCATAATGTTCTAAAAATGTTACAACTAAACACTTTTAGAATGTTTTTTAGAGAATGTTTTCCTAACTTTTAAGAGAACATTCTAGAAAAACAAAGAAAACTTCCTGCTGAAATATTTTTAAGAATGTTAGGGTATAATGTTCTAAAAATGTTACAACTAAACATTTTTAGAATGTTTTTAAAGAATGTTCTCCCAACTTTTAGGAGAACATTCTAGAAAAACAAAGAAAACTTCCTGCTGAAAACATTTTAAGAATGTTAGGGCATAATGTTCTAAAAATGTTACAACTAAACATTTTTAGAATGTTTTTAAAGAATGTTCTCCCAACTTTTAGGAGAACATTCTAGAAAAACAAAGAAAACTTCCTGCTGAAATCTCTTTAAGAATGTTAGGGTATAATGTTCTAAAAATGTTACAACTAAACATTTTTAGAATGTTTTTAAAGAATGTTCTCCCAACTTTTAGGAGAACATTCTAGAAAAAAAGAAAACTTCCTGCTTAAAAATTTTTAAGAATGTTAGGGCATAATGTTCTAAAAATGTTACAACTAAACATTTTTAGAATGTTTTTAAAGAATGTTCTCCCAACTTTTAGGAGAACATTCTAGAAAAACAAAGAAAACTTCCTGCTGAAAACATTTTAAGAATGTTAGGGCATAATGTTCTAAAAATGTTACAACTAAACATTTTTAGAATGTTTTTAAAGAATATTCTCCCAACTTTTAGGAGAACATTCTAGAAAAACAAAGAAAACTTCCTGCTGAAATCTCTTTAAGAATGTTAGGGTATAATGTTCTAAAAATGTTACAACTAAACATTTTTAGAATGTTTTTAAAGAATGTTCTCCCAACTTTTAGGAGAACATTCTAGAAAAAAAGAAAACTTCCTGCTTAAAAAATTTTAAGAATGTTAGGGCATAATGTTCTAAAAATGTTACAACTAAACATTTTTAGAATGTTTTTAAAGAATGTTCTCCCAAATTTTAGGAGAACATTCTAGAAAAACAAAGAAAACTTCCTGCTGAAATTTTTTTAAGAATGTTAGGGCATAATGTTCTAAAAATGTTACAACTAAACACTTTTAGAATGTTTTTAGAGAATGTTCTCCTAACCTTTTGGAGAACATTCTAGAAAAACAAAGAAAACTTCCCACTTAAAAAAATTTAACAATGTTAGGGGCATAATGTTCTAAAAATGTTACCACTAAACATTTTTAGGATGTTTTTAATGAATGTTCTCCTAACTTTTAGGAGAACATTCTAGAAAAACAAAGAAAACTTCCCGCTTAAAATTTTTTAAGAATGTTAGGGCATAATGTTCTAAAAATGTTACAACTAAACACTTTTAGAATGTTTTTTAGAGAATGTTTTCCTAACTTTTAAGAGAACATTCTAGAAAAACAAAGAAAACTTCCTGCTGAAATATTTTTAAGAATGTTAGGGTATAATGTTCTAAAAATGTTACAACTAAACATTTTTAGAATGTTTTTAAAGAATGTTCTCCCAACTTTTAGGAGAACATTCTAGAAAAACAAAGAAAACTTCCTGCTGAAAACATTTTAAGAATGTTAGGGCATAATGTTCTAAAAATGTTACAACTAAACATTTTTAGAATGTTTTTAAAGAATGTTCTCCCAACTTTTAGGAGAACATTCTAGAAAAACAAAGAAAACTTCCTGCTGAAATCTCTTTAAGAATGTTAGGGTATAATGTTCTAAAAATGTTACAACTAAACATTTTTAGAATGTTTTTAAAGAATGTTCTCCCAACTTTTAGGAGAACATTCTAGAAAAAAAGAAAACTTCCTGCTTAAAAATTTTTAAGAATGTTAGGGCATAATGTTCTAAAAATGTTACAACTAAACATTTTTAGAATGTTTTTAAAGAATGTTCTCCCAAATTTTAGGAGAACATTCTAGAAAAAAAGAAAACTTCCTGCTTAAAACATTTTAAGAATGTTAGGGTATAATGTTCTAAAAATGTTACAACTAAACATTTTTAGAATGTTTTTAAAGAATGTTCTCCCAAATTTTAGGAGAACATTCTAGAAACAAAAAGAAAACTTCCCGCTGAAAACATTACTAGAACGTTGAATGGTAATGTTCTCAGAACATCTTTATAACAAACCATTTCTAGCTGGGAAATCACTCACTCTCTTAGAATTCCTTCTTAAAGAGAGTAAATTTGTCTTTGCAACATGAACTTCTTCAGAACGTTGAATCTTTGCTACACCTGTGCTTAAAAATGCTCTAAACCTCCAAATGAAAGAAACATAATCCCAGCTAACAATTTTATGTTCTAAGAACGTTTTCCTAACGTTAGTATTTGGTTGTGGGAACATGAAAATGTCCAGTTTTCTTAACATTAGTAGAACGTTTTTTAAGGTTAATAACGTTATAAGGATGTTCCATTAACGTTTTATATAATTTTTTTCCCCCCAAACCTTTAAATAATGTTAGCCAAAGTTGTTGGAACGTTCCCTGTTAGGTGGGATGCAGGTGTAACAAGATGCATTTTTAAATATTGAAGTTCTTTTTAAGTTTACACGGTGTTGTTTGAGTGGCGTTAACATCTCGGAATTGTACGCCGATCCCGTTATATACACCGATGAATGAGGACGCTTTGGGCTTTTCACCGGTCATCTCCGACCGGCATTCCTGCAGTCTGGGGCTCCCTGTAAATTTCCCACATTTAAATCATGTAATTAATTTCATTTGAATGTAAATTCAAATTTCCATTGTGCCTCGTTAAACTGTCGCTCTTTAACAGGCAAATCATCAGTGCTTAATGACAAAAAAACGAGATATGCATTTTCTTACTGAAACCTGGTAAGTACCCAATGACTTCCTAAATATAATCTTGCTTACACCATCTGGATACACCAATTTTTCCGCGCAATCTAACGAACTTGTTATTGTATACTGGAATGTTACAATGTCATACAACATGTTGATTTTGCAACTCACTTCAGGGGTCATATACCGGATCTTATTTGTACATCGGGCTTATCTAATATCTCCGTTTCTGGCTCTGACTTTGCTGTCTCTGACCGCAAACTTTTCATCTTTAGCTTCAGTTTTACAATATCTACACCATGCATATAAAAAACTGCGTTCATACTGTAAAATCAGTTCTGTCAACCCCACATCTTTCTCTGATTCTATAAGTGCCTCTTTATTATCTCACTGTCCTTCAGAGATCTGTTCGATCTATACTGATGCTATCTCTACAGCACTTCAGAAGCATGCCCCTCTTAAGACTAGGATGCCCCTCCACTCACGTCTCACCCTGCCTCACTCCCGAGCTCCGGGCTATGAAAGCAGAAGGTCGTCACCTTGAAAGATTGCACAGAAAAACTGGACTCACATTCATTGGTTTAAACAGAGCACTGCCTATCTACCAAACTGCATTCACTTCTGCACCCCACTCTTATCTCTCCTCAACCATTAAAAACTCTAGATGCAGACCTAAAGCACTTTTTGCAATGGTAAATATACTCATTAAGCCACCTGAACATATGTTTCTGGCTCTGATGAGCTTGTGAATTCACAAAAAAATTTAAGTCTATTTCTGAGTCTATTGCCAATGATGCACCACATACATGTGCTTCTCACACTGAGTCAGTCCACCCAAATATCTTTACTCCTACTACTACTACTACTACTATAAGTGATCTAATTATGCATCCTGTCAACTTGACCCTGCTCCCACGTCTCTACTTAAAATGTGCGTCTCTGATATTTCACCTACCATCACACATTTGATTAATGTTGCCTAGCCCCTGCCACCGTTCCAGCAGAACCCCCATTCTTAAGAAATCTGGTCTCGATCGTTTAAATTTGTATAATTAGAGCCCATTTAAAATGCAACGTTCCTAGCAAATATAACTGAAAAAGTGGTGGCCTCACAATCGCAGTCTTACTTCAATTCTAATGGTCTTTTTCAACCTCTCCAGTCTGGTTTCCGTCCATCACACAACACTGAGCCTGCTCTTCTACGTGAGGTTAATGGCATCCTCCTATCTATGGATTCTGGGTCTACAAACAACCAAATCCTCCATGACATAAGTTCTGCTTTTGACACTGTTTGCCATTGTATTCTCATTTCTCTCCTCTCTGAAATTGGCATCACTGGTTCAGCTCTATGCTGGCTTGCTTCTTACCTTACTGATTGATAAAACTTAGTCACAATACAAAATTACAAATCTACCACTGCTCCTCTAACACAAGGGGTTCCCCAGGGTTCAGTTCTAGGACCATTACTGTTTATTACTTACATGCTTCCAATTGGTAGCATCATACATATACTTGCACTTCAATTTCATTGCTATGCTGATGACATCCAAATTTACCTTACCACCAGCTCTGACTCACCATCTCTTCCTGACTTACCCACTGCATGTATTAAGAGACATCAAACACTGGATGTCCCTGAATGTTCTTAAACTCGATAACAACATAACTGAAATATTATTAATTGGCTCCACTACTCGAGTAAAAAGAATGGACCAGTGCTTTGATATTGATGGGGTTCATGTTAAGCCCACAACTTTTGTATGTAATCTTGGTGTTTTATTTGACTCCTCTCTCTCGCTCTCTCTCTCTCTCTCTCAATTCTCATATTTCCTCTGTTGTTAAAAACTCTTTCTTCCACTTATGGAATATTGCACGACTTTTCACTCATTCTGGCTGATGCTGAAACCTTGGTACATGCACTGATCACATCACGCCTTGATTGGTGTAAAGCAGTGTTTATTGGCTTACCCAAAAAAACAATAAGCATTGCTAGACTACAGTATGTCCAAAATGCAGATGCAAGAGTCCTCGCCTTCACAAGGCGCTCTGCCTACATCACCCCTCCTCTGCATGATTTCCACTGGCTGCCTGTTGCATCCGTAGACTTGCTCCTGTTTATTTGTCTGATCTACTTCACCTTAATTTGCCTACTCGGCCTCTTTGTAGATCTTGATTGTCCACTGTAGGTGGAAGGTCATTCTGTGTTGTTGCTCCTCAGCTAAGCAATGCATTACCCCTTACTCTTTGTAATATTTCCTCTCTATCCACGTTCAAGACCCAGCTGAAAATGTATCTATTTGCACTTCACTTTTTAAATATATATATATATATATGTATCATGTATCGTATCTCATGTTATGAATTGTAATTATTGTAAAGCGACCTTGAGCTTTGGGAAAAGTGCTATATAAATAAAACATCTTCTTCTTCTAGTAAATTCACGTAGTTACCTGCTTCAGTTTTGCCAATCATGGTTCAAAAACAATGGTTAGGAATGCAGTTTATCTTTGACCTATTGATTTTGCCTCATGCTGGTGAGATAAAGCCCTTCGTCACTTTGAATATTTGATTTATACAGTTTGATATCAACGATTTTGTTAAACTTTTAAGCTACTGGGATGGAATTTAGTCTTTGCAAAGTGCATGATGATCATTGGTGAACTATCTATTCTAGTATGGAATTGCGATGGGTTGAACGTACCGCATAAACACAACAGTGTGCTATCCTGCAGTTTTGCAAGAAACTCATTTGAAACCAAAAGGGTGCTAATTTTTTGCAGACACAACCTTAAAATGAAAGTGTTGGGTATACGGGCTAATGGGGCAGATTTGTGATTGCTAAAGGGAAATTATACGGCAGAAATGTTGCTCTTAATATATATATATATATATTTATGCGGCAAATACATTTGATACATGTTTGAATGATACATTTACACAAAGGATGTTAGAACGGACTGAATATTCGTTTGTAGTAGGAGCAGATATGAACACAGTATAAGATGCAAATTACGATCGTTCATATTCATCTGCTTCCAGGGAGCAGGAATTGGCCACTGCTGCTTTACAATTTACAAATAAAATTTTTCTTTTAATTCTTTCAAATAAAATCTAATAATTGATTCATGAACTGGCCAAAGAATTTAACGGGGCTGCATTAAATTAGACAAAACACACGTTTTAACATTAGACATACATTTCAATTTTAAATTCACTATTGTTTTATTTAGAAGCGTTCTTTAGGGTAACACTTTATTTTGATGGTCCCAAGTAAATATTTTACTGACTATAAGTGACTAATCAACTGTCTTGCTATAGCTAGTAAACAGTCTACTGAATGTTTGTTGAAACACTGTTTACTAGCTATAGCAAGTCAGTCGATAATCTGTTATTTTGGTGCTGTTATACAGGCTATTGATAGTCTACTGAATGTTTGTTGAAACACTGTTTACTAGCTATAGCAAGTCAGTCGATAATCTGTTATTTTGCTGCTGTTATACAGGCTATTGATAGTCTACTGAATGTTTGTTGAAACACTGTTTACTAGCTATAGCAAGTCAGTCGATAATCTGTTATTTTGCTGCTGTTATACAGGCTATTGATAGTCTACTGAATGTTTGTTGAAACACTGTTTACTAGCTATAGCAAGTCAGTCGATAATCTGTTATTTTGCTGCTGTTATAATACAAGCTATTGATAGTCGACTGAATGTTTGTTGAAACACTGTTTACTAGCTATAGCAAGTCAGTCGATAATCTGTTATTTTGCTGCTGTTATAATACAAGCTATTGATAGTCGACTGAATGTTTGTTGAAACACTGTTTACTAGCTATAGCAAGTCAGTCGATAATCTGTTATTTTGCTGCTGTTATAATACAAGCTATTGATAGTCTACTGAATGTTTGTTGAAACACTGTTTACTAGCTATAGCAAGTCAGTTGATAATCTGTTATTTTGCTGCTGTTATAATACAAGCTATTGATAGTCTACTGAATGTTTGTTGAAACACTGTTTACTAGCTATAGCAAGTCAGTCGATAATCTGTTATTTTGCTGCTGTTATACAAGCTATTGATAGTCTACTGAATGTTTGTTGAAACACTGTTTACTAGCTATAGCAAGTCAGTCGATAATCTGTTATTTTGCTGCTGTTATAATACAAGCTATTGATAGTCGACTGAATGTTTGTTGAAACACTGTTTACTAGCTATAGCAAGTCAGTCGATAATCTGTTATTTTGCTGCTGTTATAATACAAGCTATTGATAGTCTACTGAATGTTTGTTGAAACACTGTTTACTAGCTATAGCAAGTCAGTCAATAATCTGTTATTTTGTTGCTGTTATACAGGCTATTGATAGTCGACTGAATGTTTGTTGAAACACTGTTTACTAGCTATAGCAAGTCAGATGATAATCTGTTATTTTGCTGCTGTTATACAGGCTATTGATAGTCGACTGAATGTTTGTTGAAACACTGTTTACTAGCTATAGCAAGTCAGTCGATAATCTGTTATTTTGCTGCTGTTATACAGGCTATTGATAGTCTACTGAATGTTTGTTGAAACACTGTTTACTAGCTATAGCAAGTCAGTCAATAATCTGTTATTTTGCTGCTGTTATACAGGCTATTGATAGTCGACTGAATGTTTGTTGAAACACTGTTTACTAGCTATAGCAAGTCAGTCGATAATCTGTTATTTTGCTGCTGTTATAATACAACCTATTGATAGTCGACTGAATGTTTGTTGAAACACTGTTTACTAGCTATAGCAAGTCAGTCGATAATCTGTTATTTTGCTGCTGTTATACAGGCTATTGATAGTCTATTGAATGTTTGTTCAAACACTGTTTACTAGCTATAGCAAGACAGTTGATAAGTCACTTATAGTCAGTTAAATATCTATTTGGGACCATCAAAATAAAGTGTTACCTTCTATCATCTATACAAATTTATACAATTACAAAGTAACTAATTAAATTACTGAAAAATTAAGAGTAATCCGTTACTTTTCTTTTTCAATGAAAAAGTTATTTAATTTAATTTATTATAGTAATTAATTACTTAGTATGCATTATACTCAACACTAACGATGAATATAGGTCACAATTCCTCACTCGGAGTTTAATGTAGGCTCAGTTGAGGATCCCAGAATATTATCTTGGTAAAAGGTGGTAAAAGGATTTATAAGGAGCAATGCCACTCTGTTTTGCTCCAATTTACCCCAAACCAGATCTGCCAAGCTGCAAGCTCTTGAAGTAGACTTTGGTAGACTAGATTCCATTCTACAAAGCAATAACTCTTCACAAATAGCAGTTGAACGTGAGCATGTTAAGAAGGAAATTAATGATATTCTGGAGCACCGTTCAGAATTTTTATTTCAGATCCAGTCATCTGTTGGCTATGAAATTCAGAATGAGTTAACATTCTGCAGTTATCCACTCTATTAAATCGTCAGCAAGCATCATTTCAACTGAACCCAAACAAATAAATGAGACATTTGTGTCTTTTATTCCAGTTTATACAAGTCTGAGTTTCAGCTTGAACAAGCTAGGTGTAATGATTTTCTTAAGAAGCTACATTTACTACGGCTGGCAGCAGATTATTCCACTCTTCTTGATAAACCTATTACACTTAACTCCAGGTTGCTCCGGGTAGATTGTCCCTGTAATAAGGGCTCTGTAAGTCGCTTTGAATAAAAGCATCTGCCAAATACATAAATGTAAATGTAAATGTACTTTAGAGGAATTGAAAGAGGCGGCACTTGCCATGCAAAGGAATAAATCGCCTGGTTAAGATGGGATACCTCCTGAGTTTTATGTTGAATTCTGGAATAAATTAGGTCCTATGCACTTAGACATGATAACAACTTGAATTAAAAAAGGCAGCTTTTCTAGGGATGTCAATACTGCACTGATATTCCTACTTTAAAAAAAAGATAAAGATCCTACTGTATGTGCAAACTATAGGCCATTAAGTCTGCTATATTCAGATTTTAAGATTTATGCTAAGGTTGCATTTCTAGTCCATTGTGATCAGACAGGATTTATTAAGTCTAGACTGGTAACTGACAATGTTAGACACATTCTTCATATAATCGATGCAGCAGGAGGTTCTAAGACTCCATTAGTTGTGATGCCCCTTGATGCAATGAAAGCCTTTGACAAAATTTAGTTGTCATTCTTGTGGTCTGTTCCAGAAAACATGGGCTTCAGTAAAGGTTTTATACTGTACATATGATTAAGGTCCTTTATTCTAACCCCACAGCATTAGTACTCACAGGACAACTACTTTCCTTATCATTCCCGATCACTAGGTATTCTCAACAGGGGTGCTCTCTAAGTCCAGCTTTTTTTGCTCTTTCCCTTGAGCCTCTAGCCCAGATGATTCGACAATCCACTAAATTACAATCTATTTCCGCTCACGATACCTCCCACCATGTGGCATTATATGCTGAAGATATATTGGTTTTCATGGAAAATCCAAAACAGTCTATTTGTGAAGAGTTTGGTCATCTATATGGTTTCAAGGTCAACTGCTTTAAATCGCCCTTCTATCTTTAAAGGAATCTTCTAAAACGTTGCATTTTCCAACCAATATTCCCGCTGTCTGGCACTTTAAGTTTCTTAAGTATTGTAATGCACAATTTTCAGGAGGATGCAAGGACATCAAGGGAGATCTGGACAGATGGACAAACCTACCCAACTCTCTTCAGGCACGTATCTCAAATGTTAAAATAAATATTTTGCCCCGACTTAAATTCTTTACTTCTATGATACCCCTCTCCCCCTGTCAACTACTGGAACAAAATCCACTGTAATACCTCCCAGTTTATCTGGAATAGTAAAAGACCATGTTTGAAGCTAACTATTTTACAGAGGAAAGAGGTAGATGGTCTAGCAGTACCTCATTTTAATTTTAAGTTGGTCATTATTTGGTCATTTGTTCTCTGGCCTCGGCTTATATTGTATACTCATACCCCGGCTCATACCCCTGTCTCTTGGTGTAAGATGGAGAGAACTAATCCGATCATCCATGTGTAGCCGGTCCTACTCGCCCCCGCTCCGAACGGGACTCGAAACGATGTCTCCGGCATGGGAGGCGGGTGCGCTAACGAGGAGGCTAAAGGCTACAGCCTCTAGCGTCAGTCGCTAGTGCACCTCTTGAGGTCAGGAGAGTGAGGTTTACACACTGCACAGCTATTTACCAGCTGGCTCCTGTTACACATAGAATCTGGAAAACTTCTAATGTATCTAATAAGCAATGTCTGCTGCGCTTTTGTCCCATAGTTTCCCATCCTACTCAAACTTGGAGATTGGTTGAAACTGGTTGCAAGATCTCCTGTAGATGGCATACACATTCTCCCATATTTAATAATAAAGGCTTGAAAACGGGTGAATTGGGATGAGAAATCAGCTGGAATTTTACATAGAAACTGGCCCAAAAGTCGCTGTCATTTTAGTTGTTTGGGGGGGGGGGGGGGTCACTGTCCTTTTCTGCATATTGCTGCCCCCTTCGGCATATCGCGGCGCCATTTTACCTGTACATGTCTTGTTATTGAATAAGCTAATGGAGTTGAACATCATCAATCTGCATAGGCGTATAGTATTAGCTGGCCTCACAGCTGCTAAATAGGTGATTGCAATGCAACGGAAACCCCCTCATTCGCTTTCTGTTAAACATTGGTGTGGAGCGGGACATGGTCATGTGTCTGTCACTGGGGAGAGTGGAAGTGGTAAGGGCCATCACCTGGCGATTGTTAACACTGTGTCTCATTACAGTGATGATGGAGAAGGACTTGAAAAGGCTGCCGAGAATGCCGGAGAGACAGAGAGAGTCAGGGACAAAGAGATCTGAAGTTGCAAGCTGAAAAGCCATTCTCCATTGTGAAGCTAAAGTGAATATTCTGTTGCGAAGCTGAAAGCTCAAGAGACTGTGTTTGTGAAGCTGAAAGGTCATTAAAAGTTGATTTACCTGGACTGCAACCCCGACTCCTGCTCCCTTATTACTGGAACCTCTACAGTTGGATCCTCACATCCGTGAATGTGATTTATCTATAATTGTCAACTGCTCGAGTTAATGGGGCGAATGAAAAAATTCTCTGTACTTGGCACACTTTTGCGGAGTCACTGAGAGATTTGTTGAGGGGATCTCTTCTCCTCGCCTAATTTCATTTCATTTCATTGATTAATTCAATTTAATTCATGAGGGTGTTCTATGTGGTTGCCAGGGCATTGCTATGTGGTTGCTAGGGTGTCACACACACACAAAAACAGTATCCGTAGGCAGCCAAAGGTGTTCTGGTTGGTTACCAGGATGTTGCTATGTAGTTGCTAGGGTGTTCTAAGTGGTTGCCAGGGCATTGCTATGTGGTTGCTAGGGTGTCACACACACACAAAAACAATATCCGTAGGCAGTCAAAGGTGTTCTGGTTGGTTACCAGGATGTTGCTATGTAGTTGCTAGGGTGTTCTAGGTGGTTGCCAGGGCATTGCTATGTGGTTGCTAGGGTGTCACACACACACAAAAACAGTATCCGTAGGCAGTCAAAGGTGTTCTGGTTGGTTACCAGGATGTTGCTATGTAGTTGCTAGGGTGTTCTAGGTGGTTGCCAGGGCATTGCTATGTGGTTGCTAGGGTGTCACACACACACAAAAACAGTATCCGTAGGCAGTCAAAGGTGTTCTGGTTGGTTACCAGGATGTTACTATGTAGTTGCTAGGGTGTTGTAGGTGGTTACCAGGGCATTGCTATGTGGTTGCTAGGGTGTCACACACACACAAAAACAGTATCCGTAGGCAGTCAAAGGTGTTCTGGTTGGTTACCAGGATGTTGCTATGTAGTTGCTAGGGTGTTCTAGGTGGTTGCCAGGGCATTGCTATGTGGTTGCTAGGGTGTCACACACACACAAAAACAGTATCCGTAGGCAGTCAAAGGTGTTCTGGTTGGTTACCAGGATGTTACTATGTAGTTGCTAGGGTGTTGTAGGTGGTTACCAGGGCATTGCTATGTGGTTGCTAGGGTGTCACAAACACACAAAAACAGTATCCGTAGGCAGCCAAAGGTGTTCTGGATGGTTACCAGGGTGTTGCTATGCAGTTGCTAGGGTTTTCTAGGTGGTTGTCAGGGCAGTGCTATGTGGTTGCTAGGGTTTCCCGAGTGGTAAAACATAAAAAAGGAAGCAGCACAGAGAATGTACAGTACTTCCCAAATACTTCAATGAGATTTAAGGGTTATACATTTGAGAAGGACTGGATTGATAGTTTGTTTTATTTGACCATATATACTCAATACTTTTACCATCACAATCAAGGCAATATAGATTGTGCTGAAGATGAATGACAGTGCAATTAAAGTATCGAGACGCTCTGTCTTTGCTACCAGAACTTGGAAACAGGAATAGGCACGGCATAACCTGCAGTTCTCGGGGTCAGAGCTTCATAAACTGGTGATATTGCTGTTAGCACTTCTCACCTCCTTTAACACTCAAATCTCTCTCTGTGTTATTCTGGGGAGGAAAAAGATTAGCAAGGAAGTGATGAATTGAAAAGTCTTTTGATTGCTCTAAAGTTAATTTGTCTTTATTGCAGGCAGAAAAGGGCTGACAAAGGCATAAAGAGAACAAGTTGATTAGGCGCGCTATCTTTCCTCCTGCCTGAACGATTCTCTGCACGGCAACACCGCGAGGGAGGAGAAAAGAACGGACACTTCCTCGCTAATCAATCGCACAATTACTGCAGGCATCATAAAGCTCTCTCGCCCATAAAACCAGCCTGAACACACACACATACACGCGCACACACACACATGGGCTTTTACATCTCTTATCTGACTAAACAGCACCTCCCCTTGCCAAATAATTAAAGGAATGTGCTCATAAATGTAATTTGATGGGTCGAGGAGGTGAGAGAGCTTTGGCTAGCCGCTCAGATGTTGGAACCGAGTGAAGATGAGGAACTATTAAAGATGAGTGAAGATTAGTAGGAAAGGGCTCATTAAATGGCAAACGGATTTCCATGAAAATTGGAAACTAACCTCTGGAATCCAGAGGTGTTAAAACTCAACATGCACGTGTCATCCGGTGTGTTTCAAGTTTGCATCATTGCATTATCATCGCATGTACTTACAATCACTGTAGTCAACATAGCAAGACGTTGACTGTCAGCATAAAGTCTGGTCCAGTTTGCCGCTTCCAAGATCCGTCCACTTAGACAGGAAGAAACCATCTGACAAACATGGAAACTGACCACAGTTTATTCCATCGAAGGTGCTGGAACCAGTGTTGCCAAACTCCTCCCTCAAAAAACCCCAGAACCATCTTTAACCTCCTCAGATCCGAGTGCGGCTAAGTTGTGAAATTGTAAATAATACAAAGCTAAAGAAAGACACATTGTTTATCATGTTTCCAGGAGTGTTGGTTATTCATGTTTTTGAGATGTTACAGGCATTACGACTGATTTTCTGTTTTGCATTTTACCAATCAGAAATTTGCATAATTAATTCTGATTCAAAGTAATGTCCAGCATCATCCAATCACGGCCAACCATGTTAAAATATAATGATACAAATGATGAATCTATGTGCTGATTATCATTGTCCCATGTGTGTCAAACATGTTCAGTGATCCAAACATGAAACGGTGGCAGCTCCCAGGAAACACAATTTAAATCAATAATGAAATAAATTGATCTAAATCAAATTGTTCGGGTGCCAGACTGGAGTGAATCCACAGATAAGCTCTAAAAGCCACCAGTCACATACATACAAAATGTTCCCTCTGGTAGAATAAAAATAAGAAAGGAAATTCATATACTCACACAACTAGTGATGAGGTGCATGAATGAATGCGTTGGCATAAGTGGCGCCAGTGTTTGTGTGTGTGAAGCTTCGTTTTTGGTTATAGCTCCTAAGTTGTCTTACCTAGACTTATCTGCAGCACTCTTTTGCTCTTGATTGCAATTGAGATATGCTTGACAATTTCATAGGAGGGAATGTTAGGAGAGAGATTCGGGCCCTGCATTAGTTTATCCATGGGTCCTTGTAATTTCCTTCCCAGGTGGAGCTCAGCTGGGGACACTCCAATGGTCTCCTGTACTGCTGAATTGATCGCAAACCTCAGTTCAGGAAGATATTGGTCCCACTTTTTGTGGTTGTCATCTACATATACAGAGATTATTTGTTTTATGGTGCGGTTTAGTCATTCTGTCATGTTGGTTTGTGGATGATATGCCGTAGTCATTTTCTGAGTGACACTCCATTTTGCACAGATCTCTTGGAACATAGCCGAAACGAACTGAGCACCTCGATCTGACAAGATGAAATCAGGAACGCCCCACCAGGTACAACTCACCACACGCCCCACCGAGAGCGAGAACCACATTATAGTGACCATGAGGAGGTTACCCCATGTGACTCTACCCTCCCAAGCAGCTGGGCCAATTGGTTGCAATGGAAGCCTGACTGGGTCACTCAACAGGCCCTGGATTCAAACTCACGACTCCAGGTATGATAGTCAGCGTCTTTACTCGCTGAGCTCCCCGGCCCCCTGACAATAGTGCATATTAAAGTGAGCCGTACTACACATGCTTAAGGACTAAAATCAACATGAAATATTCACTGCTTTTGCTTAAAAGTTTCCTTGTCTAGAGTTGGTCATCTGTAGCCTACTTCTTTTCAAAAGCATATCAACAGAGTAAATCCCAGCGTTTAGTATCATCATCTTTGTGTGATAGTTCATCACTGTTATTGTTCAGTCTAGATCATTCACTGTGAAAGAAGCACCTCTATCTGCAGCTCCCACAATTGCCTATGTCTGTCAAATGGGCATAAAAAGCACCTCGGAAGATAAAAATAAATTAAATGCATCTGCTCCGCTGAAGCCAGTAAATAATGAATTGGTTTGTTTCAAAAGAGGATGGTTATGCATGTCAAATTCAGCCTTTGTCCCAGATGCCCAGATCTTTATAAAGGCTGTTGTGAAATATTAGCTAAATTGGTGGGTGGTTGAGCATGCAAAGTTGGTAAACTATCACTACAGGGTGAGAAACGAGGATAGACTTTCTTTTTTTTGGGGGGGTAATACCTGTAATGCAGCCACGTAATTAGTTGTATTTCTTTGGCCAGTGTCAGTGTTCGTAACTAGGCTCAAAATCCTTCTAATCTATTCTAATCTTCTACCCTTTTTGTCCATGGCTTTTGGGCAGATTTTACAGTTATATTCATGGGATAGCATCAAGCACGTTAAATGTTTGTGCACTAATTCCTTAATTGTTCTAAAATGTGGAAAAAATGGTACAAGTAATCAAAACTGTGCAATAACACAAATTGAAGAACATGAAATATGCAGTAGCCAACAGCTCAAACTACATAATATAATATTTTGTCAATAAATATTCTTTTAAACATTTACCTTCTTGCATGTTCTATGGCATACACAAGCCCTCAGCAAATGAGGGGAAACCTCTCGCCTATTCCTCTTTACTTTTCTTTTTGACTCATGGGCCGTGCCTTTGCTGTTTATTAGTGGAGTAAAACCAGGGAAAATATCAGTCCTAAAAATGGGAATATGTGATCATCCTCCAGAGTGCACTGCACTTGTTCCAATGTGTACCTCTCACACCATCGCCAACAGACGGGTTGGTTACATGCATTCTCCTGATATCACCGTACCACAGTGGAAAAAAGGAGCTGTAACTGCGCCAGCTGGCCTGGATTGGCACGGAACAGTTTTGCGATGAGAACTGTTCAGCCTGATGGGAGACAAGTGGCTAAAGTCTGTTTTTAGCAAGTCAGTTCACTTGGCGGCCATCTTTGGAATGCTCCCAGGCTGCTATGTTTCAATGTAAACAAGCGGCATGCCAGTGCAGCTCCTATCTACTTGAATGGGGAAAGACCGAAATCTTCAAAACGGTTGGTCAAGATTACGATCAAAGAACATCAAATTAGCAGTAAAAATCGGACAACATCGGTATCATAAATTGTGCTTCTTTACCTCAGATTATGCCAAAAAACGCAATTTTCCCGGCTTGCATCGTGAGTTGATTGACAGGCCATGTCTATGGGAGCATCTCAGTCAGCTCCCGTGTTCAGTAGTCAGGGTACTGATCAGGGAATCAGTCATTATCTCATTCGCAAAATCGTTCCAGTGCGCTGAAACGCTCGCTCCCTAAAAAGTCCCACAATGCACCCTAAAAACCAGGGAGCATCGTTGCTCGCTATGTTCCCCTCGTCTACCTTCATTGATTGGCTGTTTGTTAGGCAGGCGTGATAGAAATACATTGATTGAAAGCCCACTGTCCAAAGTCCATCCTTCAGATGAGACATTAAACAGAGGTCTTGACTCTATGTAGTCATTAAAAATTCCAAAAGATTGGGGTGTAACCCTGGTGTCCTAGCCAAATTCTCACCATTGGCCCTTCTCAATCATGGCCTCCAAATAAACCCCATCCACTAATTGGCTCTCCTACTCTCTCCTCTCCACCAATAGCTGGTATGGGGTAGGTGTACGGATGCACTATGGCTGCTGTCGCGTCATCCTAGTGGATGCTGCACACCACTGGTGGTGGTTGAGTCGTCAACAATCAGATAGTTTCCCTCATGCAAATAGGGCACATGAAGCGCCCATAGACCGACAGACACGCACAGTGTCCAGGCAGGACCCAAAGTGACATGTTTAGAGCCTCTTGTCCAATGACCGTCCCTCTTTTGCTTCACTGAACTCAATGGGACACGCCTCTGCTGTAGACTCCCATTGAAGCATGGCTTCAGTGGGGCTTTATGGACCATGCGTCCACGAACCCTGACAGACATAACCATACAGATAACATCAACGGAACGAATATCGTGAAAGTGTTGTGTGCTGTTGCACACTTTTGATACCTTAAATATTGAACTGGGATAATCCATCCATCCATCCATCCATCCATCCATCATCAACCGCTTATCCTGTGTACAGTGTCGCAGGGGCTGGAGCCTATCCCAGCTAACATTGGGCGAAAGGCGGGGTACACCCTGGGCAGGTCGCCAGTCCATCGCAGGCCCACACATAGACTGACAATCACTCACACTCACATCCACACCTAGGACAATTTTTGGAGACATCAATTAACCTAGCCTGCATGTCTTTGGATGGCAGGAGGAAGCCGGAGCACCCGGAGAGAACCCACGCAGACACGGGGAGAACATGCAAACTCCACACAGAAAGGCCGGGGCAACCGGGGTTTGAACCCACAACCTTCTTGCTGTGAGGCGACAGTGCTAACTGCTGCACCACCGTGCCGCCCAACTGGGATAATAATTATCTGAATTATAGAGAGGTTTAAACAATTTGATATACATGTCATTGTGCAATTTTAATAACATTTTAAGGGAATCCGTGCTTCCTATGCAGTCTTAAAGCAATCGCCACTAGTCTTGAACATCGGGGTACCTTGGAGATTGAGAACCACTGCTCTAGTTAGCGCATTGCACCAAGCTAAAAAACACACAGATCCTGCATAGCAACACACTAAAACCCCCAGATCACCCTCGGATAGCATATTATTGTAACACCCTGCAAACCACTCAGTACCACTTAGGCTCCCACAATACACTGGCATTGTAGTAGTGATTTCTGCACAAGCATACACCATCTTCACACTATCTTAGTTAGTCAAAATGCCATCTCTGAAAGGTCCTGCACACAAAGGCTTAGCATTCTGCTTTTCTGTTGGACGCCCACTTGTAAATAAACATAGCACTCCTCAAAGGGACAGCATGACACATCAGACAAAGAAAATGAGATTTCAGTCTTTCATTAATCACATATTATTAACGCTTACGAAACATGCGATGAGAAGGCTGTGAGTCACATCACAAGACATAAATGCCAAAATAATGAAACTATTATGAGATCCGAGAATGACTGTGAAGGTGGGTTGTGACAGCGAGTGGCATGACAAAGAAGAACTTTCAGAAGTATGTGAGGAGAGAGGCAATAATAATATTGTCCATTTGAACGAGACTAGTAGATAAGTACATGTGACATGTCATAATAGCTCAAGAGAAACTCTCTGCGCTAATTAGGACGTGGGGTTTGATGTTTGCTTCAAATTGAATACCACAGACGCACCGGTGTCCTCTTCAATAACATCACATGACGCTCTTCAGCCAGAGAGATGCTGGCTGATTTGATTTAATGCTGGCGAAGTGAATAAGCATGCTCATTCATTAAGGTCAGTTTACGTGATGCACTTGTCTATTCATTATGCCTATCAAACTTTTCACACATGGTTTAGTGCTTTTCTCACATGGACAATGTCAAATTCAACTTTCACAGTACTTTGAACTGAAATTTGTACCTTAATGTGTTTCCTAACCCATATGACTCTCCATTTGTGCATATTCAAATATGAAAAAAGCTTTCATATAACTTCAGAAGACCTGGTACTCTGTGTAACGCACATCTGTGTGTACTTCTATGGTGATTTACAGGTGTTTTTTGGAGCTTGGCAGATATGGTCACTATAAACTGTTTTTATATGGGAAAACATTCTGCTCAACATCTCTTTTGTGTCCCGCAGTAGAAAGAAAATCATTAGGGTTTGAGTGAATTATGACAATATTTTATTTCTGGGTGATTTATTCCTTTAAAGATTTGGGCTGTTCACACAAAAGTTAACAAAAAAGTTTTTCCCAATGTTCCTTGAACTCAACAGAAGGTTGATTCAATGTAACTGTCCCTGCAATTAGCCAACCGTAATTACTTTCAATTAAAAAGCAGCCATTAAATGAATAATAATGTTGCACTCTCTGACTCACTGTGATTGTACAGATCACAGCACATGAGTACAAATAATTCACTCAATTTCTGAAAATATGGCTCAATCTGCCATTAAAACAATTGTACTTTTCAAGACAGAGAGAGAAGTTTAATTTGGCATACAACAAGCCTGTCAAAATTGACTTATTTTCACAAACTATTTTACAATAAGATGATGCTCAGCCAATGAACAGTGATGTTATATGTCTGAGTCTTGGATGGTCCGGCCTTGGTATACAGTAAACTGATCGTAGGGGGTCTGGTATTTGTTTGGGTCTTGGGTGTCTGGTATTGGTCTAAATTTGAGTCTTAATGGTTTGGGTATTGGCCTGGATATTGGTCTTAGACGATCTGGCATCGGTCAGGGTCTTGGAGGTTCTGGGTTTGGTATACAGTAAACTGGTCTTAGGGGGTCTGGTATTGGTCTGGGTCTTGAGTGTATAGTATTGGCCTGGATGTTGGTCTCTTAGAGGGTTTGGTTTTGGTCCTGTCTTAGAGGGTCTCTGTTATTGGTCTGAATCTGGTTCTTAATTTGTCTGGTCTTGGACCTTGTTTTAGAGGGTCTGGTATTGGTCTGGATATTGCTCATAAAGGGTCTGGTTTTGTTCCAGGTCTTAGAGGGTCCGGCCTTGGTATACAGTAAACTGATCGTAGGGGGTCTGGTATTTGTTTGGGTCTTGGGTGTCTGGTGTTGGTCTAAATTTGAGTCTTAAGGGTTTGGGTATTGGCCTGGATACTGGTCTTAGAGGGACTGGTTTTGGTCCTGGTCTTAGGCGATCTGGTATTGGTCTGGGTCTTGGAGGGTCCGGCCTTGGTATAAAGTAAACTGGTCTTAGAGGGTATGGTATTGGTCAGGGTCTTGAGTGTATAGTATTGGCCTGGATGTTAGTCTCTTAGAGGGTTTGGTTTTGGTCCAGTCTTAGAGGGTCTCTGTTATTGGTCTGAATCTGGTTCTTAATTTGTCTGGTGTTGGACCTTGTTTTAGAGGGTCTGGTATTGGTCTGGATATTGCTCATAAAGGGTCTGGTTTTGTTCCAGGTCTTAGAGGGTCTGGCCTTGGTATACAGTAAACTGATTGTAGGGGGTCTGGTATTTGTTTGGGTCTTGGGTGTCTGGTATTGGTCTAAATTTGAGTCTTAAGGGTTTGGGTATTGGCCTGGATATTGGTCTTAGAGGGACTGGTTGTGGTCCTGGTCTTAGGCGATCTGGTATTGGTCTGGGTCTTGGAGGGTCTGGCCTTGGTATAAAGTAAAATGTTCTTAGAGGGTATGGTATTGGTCAGGGTCTTGGGTGTATTGTATTGGCCTGGGTATTGTATTGGCCTGGGTCTTGGAGGGTCTGGCCTTGGTATACAGTAAACTGGTCTTAGGGGGTCTGGTATTGGCCAGGGTCTTGGGTGTATTGTATTGGCCTAGATGTTAGTCTCTTAGAGGGTTTGGTATTGTCAGGATCTTGATCATAAAGAGTTTGGTATTGATCTGGATCTTGGTCTTAGTGGATCTGGTATTTGTTTGGCTCTTGGGGGTCTGGAATTGGTATGAATCTGGGTCTTAATGGTTCTGGTATTGGCCTGGATATTGGTCTTATATGGTCTAGATTCGGTACTGGTCTTACAGGATCTGGTATGGGTCTGGGTCTTTGGTTCTGGTATTGGTCTGCATTTGAGTCTTAAGTGTTTGGGTACTGGCCTGAATATTGGTCTTAGACGATCTGGCATTGGTCTGGGTCTTGGAGGTTCTGGCTTTGGTATACAGTAAACTGGTCTTAGAGGGTATGGTATTGGTCTGGGTCTTGAGTGTATAGTATTAGCCTGGATGTTGGTCTCTTAGAGGGTTTGGTTTTGGTCCTGGTCTTAGAGGGTCTATTGATCTGAATCTGGTTCTTAATTTGGGTTCTGATATTGGCCTCGATATTGGTCTTATATGGTCTAGTTTTGGTCCTAGTCTTAGGGGGGGCCGATATTGGTCTGGGTCTTGGGAGTCTGGAATTGGTCTGAATTTGGGTCTTAATGGTTCTTGAATTGGCCTGGATATTGGCCATAAAGGGTCTGATTTTGGTCCTAGTCTTAGAGTGTCTGGTATTGATCCGAGTCTTGGAGGAGCTGGTCTTGGTATACAGTAAACTGGTCTTGAATCTGGTTCTTAAGGATTCTGGTGTTAGTCTGGATTTGGTCCTGGTGTTAGAAGGTCTAGTATTGATATAGGTCTGGGTCTTGGGGGTCTGGTCTTGTATACAGTAAACAAAATTTGTCTTATCCACAAATTCACTTGTCTTATCCATCCATTATGTAATCTTTAAACTGCTACTTCACTGATTTAAATGTACTTAATGCATTAAAACACTTTCAGCATGTTAATCAGTCAGAAAGAACTTTAAATGTCTCAGTTATTACCAGCGCAATAAAAGTGAGACATTGCATCAGATTACTGACCCGAGACATACAGTATACATTTTAGAGAGATAGAAATATAGAGAAAGTATATATAGAGTCTGCGAAACAAGATCTCCTGTTCCTGTCGCCACCACAATTAATACAACATGACATGAACAGAAGCCAACAACACTGACCGACCCCAGCGCTCCTCTCTGATCTATAAAACATTTATGACCACCTCAATGTGCTCCTCTAACAATCAATCTACAATTGACAAATTGTAGTTTTTCAATTTTTTCAATTGACAAACAATCAAAAATACCACCAACATATCAGCTTCAACACACGAGGGGACCGGGTTTTGGATCATTGCTATTCTCCTTTCCGGGATGGCTACAAATCCCTCCCCCGCCCACCATTTGGCAAATCCGACCACTCCTCCATTCTGCTTCTACCCGCTTACAGGCAGAAACTGAAACGAGAAGCACCCGCCCTCAGGACGATCCAGTGCTGGTCGGACCAATCAGACTCTATGCTACAGGACTGTTTTGATCACGCGGACTGGGAGATGTTCCGGTCTGCCTCCGATGACAACATCGAGGTTTACGCTGATAGCGTAACGTGTTTCATCAGGAAGTGCGTAGAGGACGTTGTTCCGACAAAAACTATACGGATCTACCCCAACCAGAAACCCTGGGTTAACGGCGATGTTCGCGCGGCACTTACTGCGCGGACCACCGCTTTTAATTCCGGGAACGCGGAGGAGCGTAAACAAGCCAGTTATGCCCTCCGTAACTCCATCAGTACAGCCAAACGCCAGTACAGGCACAAAATTGAAGGACAGTTCAACACCACTGACTCCAGAAGTATGTGGCAGGGAATTAACACCAACACGGACTATAAACGGAATAAAAACTCCGCCATGAACACTGTTGCCTCTCTCCCGGACGAGCTTAATACTTTTTATGCTCGTTTCGAGGACAACAACAACACCGCCCTCGCGGAGAGAGCACTCGCGGCCGATACTACAGAGGTTGGTTCACTCTCCGTCTCTGTTGCGGATGTAACCCGATCCTTTCGACGGGTGAATATCCACAAAGCCGCGGGTCCAGACGGCATTCCGGGCCGCGTCATCAGAGCATGCGCGAACCAACTGGCTGGTGTTTTTACGGACATTTTCAACCTGTCCCTCTCCCTGTCTGTAGTCCCCACATGCTTCAAAACATCAACCATTGTGCCTGTACCGAAGCAATCAAAAATCACTAAATAAATGACTGGCGTCCTGTTGCCCTCACCCCCATCATCAGCAAATGCTTCGAGAGGTTGATCAGAGATTACATCTGCTCTGTTCTGCCCACCTCTTTGGACCCATTGCAGTTTGCCTACCGTAACAACCGCTCCACTGATGATGCCATTGCATCTACAATACACACTGCTCTATCCCACCTGGAAAAAAGGAACACATATGTGAGAATGCTGTTTGTAGACTACAGCTCAGCATTTAACACCATAATGCCCTCCAAGCTTGATGTGAAACTCCGGGCTCTGGGCTTAAACAGCTCGATGTGCAGCTGGATCCTGGATTTCCTGTCAGGCAGACGTCAGGTGGTTAGAATGGGCAGCAACATCTCCTCATCACTGACCCTCAACACTGGAGCCCCGCAGGGCTGTGTTCTCAGCCCACTCCTGTATTCCCTGTACACACATGACTGTGTGGCAACACATAGCTCCAATGCCATCATTAAGTTTGCTGACGATACGACGGTGGTAGGTCTGATCACTGACAATGATGAAACAGCCTACAGAGAGGAGGTGCACACTCTGACGCGCTGGTGTCAGGAGCACAACCTCTCCCTCAATGTCAGTAAAACCAAGGAGCTTGTGGTGGACTTCAGGAAGAAAGACAGAGAGCACAGCCCCATCACCATTAATGGAGCACCAGTGGAGAGAGTCAGCAGCTTCAAGTTCCTCGGTGTCCACATTACTGAGGAACTCACATGGTCCGTCCACACTGAGGCCGTTGTGAAGAAGGCTCACCAGCGCCTCTTCTTCCTGAGACGGCTGAGGAAGTTTAGAATGAACCAACACATCCTCACACGGTTCTACACTAGTACTGTAGAGAGCATCCTGACTGGCAGCATCACCGCCTGGTACGGCAATAGCACCGCCCACAACCGCAAAGACCTGCAAAGGGTGGTGCGAACTGCCAGAAACATCATCGGAGGTGAGCTTCCCTCCCTCCAGGATATATATAACAGACGGTGTGTGAAGAAAGCTTGGAGGATTATCAAAGACTCCAGCCACCCGAGTCATGGGCTGCTCTCACTGCTTCCATCAGGCAGGCGGTATCGCAGCATCAGGACCCGCACCACCCGACTACATGACAGCTTCTTCCCACAAGCAATAAGACTTTTGAACACATGATCTCTCACGATCTACAATCAGCACTGCACTTTATTAATCTTCATTCTGTCAAATATATTCTCGCTCCCAATTCAGTTAGTGTATATATATATTTATACCCTTATCTATTGTATGTGTATTCTACATTGTGTGTATTGTGTATATTTGATATGTAAATTGTTGTGTAAGTATGTGTACATTTGTTATGTAAATTGTGTTGTGTAAATATGTTGTTTATTGTAAAGTGGTTTATGTCTCGTCACTGTCATTACTGCAATGTTGCTCGGAACTGCACACAAGACTTTCACCTACTGTTGCACTCGTGTACACAGTAGTGTGACAATAAAGCGATTTGATTTGATTTTGATTTTGAATCTCTGATTCCCTAATGGTAAATCCAGCTAAAACCAGTTTAAAGCAATAGCTCAACAAAAAATTGTAATTCTGTTTTACAGAATTGTTTAGTCACCTTAATATTGCTTCAAACCCCTATGACTTTCAATCTCTCATGGAATACAAAAAGAGACATTTGAAGGTTTGGAACAGCATGAAATGTTACGAGGAGGAGGGCGTGGCCGGGCCGTGATGGAGCACGGCTGGCAATGAATCAGCTGATCAGCGAGAGAAAGACGCATTGCATATGTGTCTGTGTTTGTTTACGTAATGTTTTACTTTGTTTACTGTTCAGCCGGTCCCCGCCTCCTCCTTGCCCGTCGTTTATCTTTTACAGTGCTGCCGAAACCTGGGAATGAGGAGGGATGCACTGTTGTGGAGTCCTTGCTGATGCCATCCACCTGGAGACGGAGGGGTCGCTGCCAGCCACCGAGAGTTGGAGGAACCACGGCCAACTCTCGGTGCGGTTCTGTCCACCAGGGGCCAGAGGACTCGCTGCCGTCCATCAGAGGGTGGAGGAGTGGTTGAGGACCAGGCGACAGCGCATCCGGGAGCTAGCGAGCATGTTCTTCTCTCTCTCGTTGTGCCTCTGCTCGCCGTTTCCCTCTCTCCACACCTCCCCTCATCTCTCCCCTCAGGTTCATAGGAGGCGGGGTGGTCCACCAGCTGACAGAACATCCAGAAGGACAGCGTCTCCCCCAAGAGATGGGGGAGGGAGTTAGTCAGACCAGTGGCGCCTTGGCCTGAATCGGGAGGGGGAGGAGTGTGATGAGGAGGAGGGCGTGGCTGGGCCGTGATGGAGCATGGCTGGCACTGAATCAGAGCGAGATAAGGGGTAGCCAGGGATGCCGGTTCGAGAGAGAGAGAGAGAGAGAGAGACGCACATGGCCACGTTGCATATGTGTCTGTTTTTGTTTATGTTTGTTTTAAGTTTCTCATTAAAAATTGTTTACTGTTTACTGTTCAGCCAGTCACGAAAAGAGAGCTGAGCCGGAAGGCAAAGCTCGCGATCTACCAGTCAATTTTTGTTCCTACCCTCACCTATGGTCATGAAGGCTGGGTCATGACCGAAAAAACTAGGTCGCGAGAACAAGCGGCCGAAATGGGCTTCCTCAGAGTGGCGGGCTTCTCCCTTAGAAATTGGGTGAGGAGCTCAGTCATCTGTGAGGAGCTCAGAGTAGAGCCGCTGCTCCTTTGCATGGAAAGGAGTCAGTTGAGGTGGTTTGGGCATCTGGTAAGGATGCCCCCTGGGCGCCTCCCTAGGGAGGTGTTTCAGGCACGTCCAGCTGGGAGGAGGCCTCGGGGAAGACCCAGGACTAGGTGGACAGATTACATCTCCACACTGGCCTGGGAACACCTCGGGGTCCCCCAGTCAGAGCTGGTTAATGTGGCTTGGGATAGGGAAGTTTGGGGCTCCCTGCTGGAGCTGCTGCCCCCGAGACCCGACTTCGGATAAGCGGTTGAAGATGGATGGATGGATGGATGGATGGATGGATGTTCAGCCAGTTCCCTCCTCCTTCTTGCCCATCCTTTAACTGTTACAGAAAGTAATTCAATTTTTAGGAATAACCATCCCTTGAAGGTGGTACCTGGTTACCTGGTTTACCTGCCATCTTGGCTTCTAACTAGTCTAAGCTGGTCCAGATGGTTGATCAGTTGGACTACTAGCTGTTGGACCCGGATTCACCTTGGACCATCAAAACACCATTAACCATATTCCAAAAACGAAGTTGGCATATGTTAATATTTGTGGCAGGATTCTTCTCAGGAGCCAACATTTTTTAAGTATATTTGCTTATTTCATAACAAACACATCTCTCATGTGTTGGTGTGAAAGATAAATGCCTGCGAGAATTCAATTTAAATGACAAAAGCATGTTTGAGGCCTGCTGCTATAAATAAAGCGCTCTCTCTCTCTGCTGAAGGTGATAATGGCTGTGTTAGGTTTGTGAAGCAGAATGAACCGAAGTGATATGAAGCACTGAGGAGGAAGAGAATGAAAATACACAGTGAGAAAAGTGCATAGTGTACAGCTGAAACACAAGGGAGAACACAAGCTAATCTTCTTAGTATTATTAACTCCTCGCTATGCTTAGGACATGTCCCAAGAAACTTTAAAATGCCAGTGTTCAAACCGCTTATTAAGAAGCCACAACTTGATCCTGGAGAACTGGCTAATTATAGACCGATTTCAAATCTCCCGTTTATGTCAAAAATACTACAAAAGGTAGTATCCTCCCAAATATGTTCATTTCTACAGAGAAATAGTATATACGAACAATTTCAGTCAGGATTTAGGCCTCATCACAGTACAGAGTCTGCACTTATCAGTTAAAAATGACTTGCTCTTATCATCTGATCGCGGCTGCATTTCTCTTCTAGTGCTTTTAGATCTTAGTGCTGCATTCGATACGATAGATCACAACATTCTCTTGGATAGGCTGGAGAATTATGTTGGCATTTGTGGACTTGCATTAGCATGGTTTAGGTTATATTTAGCAGACCGCTACCACTTTGTCTATGTAAATGAGGAATGGTCAAACCAAACAAAAGTAAAACATGGAGTGCCGCAGGGATCAGTTTTAGGGCCTCTGTTTTTCTCCTTATACATGCTTCCCCTGGGAGATATTATCAGGATCGTGGAATAAGTTTCCACTGCTATGCCGACGATACACAACTTTATATTTCTTCAAAACCTGATGAGATTTCACAATTCTCCAAATTAGCAGAGTGTATCAATGAAATAAAAGATTGGATGTCCAGAAATTCCCTTTTACTCAATTCTGACAAAACAGAGGTACATATTATTGGACCAAAAACCTCTAAAAATAAGCCACTACAATATAATTTGGCTCTGGATGGATGTACTGATACATTATCTTCAACAGCGAAGAACTTAGGTGTTAAATTTGATCCCAATCTGTATCCAACAGCATTCTTCCACCTCACACATATTGCTAAATTAACTCTCTGTTGCTGAAGCCGAAAAACTAATTAATGCATTCATGACCTCAAGACTAGATTATTGTAATGCATTACTGGGAGGATGTCCAGCAAGATCAATAAATAAACTTCAATTGGTTCAAAATGCAGCAGCCAGAGTGCTGACGAGAACCAAGAAATATGATCATATTAGCCCCATTTTATCATCGTTACATTGGCAACCGTTGGCTACTTATACATTGGCATAAGTGACTTTCTACCACGCTATATTCCATCACGTTCATTACGATCGCAAAATTCTGGCCTGTTAATAGTTCCTAGAATATCAAAATCCACAAAAGGAGGAAGATCCTTTTCATATTTGACTCCTAAACTATGGAATAGTCTCCCTAACACTGATCGGGACTCAGACACACTCCCTCAGTTTAAGACTAAAGACTCATCTATTTAGTCACGTATACACCTAATTTATCCTCCAAGTCTGGTTTAGGGTTAGGGTGGGGTTAGTCAGAGGGGAACTGGCCCCCACAGTGAGTCTGGTTTAGGGTTAGGGTGGGGTTAGTCAGAGGGGAACTGGCCCCAACGGTGAGTCTGGTTTAGGGTTAGGGTGGGGTTAGTCAGAGGGGAACTGGCCCTCACATTGAGTCTGGTTTAGGGTTAGGGTGGGGTTAGTCAGAGGGGAACTGGCCCCCACAGTGAGTCTGGTTTAGGGTTAGGGTGGGGTTAGTCAGAGGGGAACTGGCCCCCCCCGGTGAGTCTGGTTTAGGGTTAGGGTGGGGTCAGTCAGAGGGGAACTGGCCCCCCCCGGTGAGTCTGGTTTAGGGTTAGGGTGGGGTCAGTCAGAGGGGAACTGGCCCCCACAGTGAGTCTGGTTTAGGGTTAGGGTGGGGTTAGTCAGAGGGGAACTGGCCCCAACGGTGAGTCTGGTTTAGGGTTAGGGTGGGGTTAGTCAGAGGGGAACTGGCCCCAACGGTGAGTCTGGTTTAGGGTTAGGGTGGGGTTAGTCAGAGGGGAACTGCCCCCCCCCGGTGAGTCTGGTTTAGGGTTAGGGTGGGGTCAGTCAGAGGGGAACTGGCCCCCCCCGGTGAGTCTGGTTTAGGGTTAGGGTGGAGTTAGTCAGAGGGGAACTGGCCCCCACATTGAGTCTGGTTTAGGGTTAGGGTGGGGTTAGTCAGAGGGGAACTGGCCCCCACAGTGAGTCTGGTTTAGGGTTAGGGTGGGGTTAGTCAGAGGGGAACTGGACCCCACAGTGAGTCTGGTATAGGGTTAGGGTGGGGTTAGTCAGAGGGGAACTGGCCTCCAAAGTGAGTCTGGTTTAGGGTTAGGGTGGGGTTAGTCAGAGGGGAACTGGCCCCAACGGTGAGTCTGGTTTAGGGTTAGGGTGGGGTTAGTCAGAGGGGAACTGGCCCCAACGGTGAGTCTGGTTTAGGGTTAGGGTGGGGTTAGTCAGAGGGGAACTGCCCCCCCCCCCGGTGAGTCTGGTTTAGGGTTAGGGTGGGGTCAGTCAGAGGGGAACTGGCCCCCCCCGGTGAGTCTGGTTTAGGGTTAGGGTGGAGTTAGTCAGAGGGGAACTGGCCCCCACATTGAGTCTGGTTTAGGGTTAGGGTGGGGTTAGTCAGAGCGGAACTGGCCCCCACAGTGAGTCTGGTTTAGGGTTAGGGTGGGGTTAGTCAGAGGGGAACTGGCCCCAACGGTGAGTCTGGTTTAGGGTTAGGGTGGGGTTAGTCAGAGGGGAACTGCCCCCCCCCGGTGAGTCTGGTTTAGGGTTAGGGTGGGGTCAGTCAGAGGGGAACTGGCCCCCCCCGGTGAGTCTGGTTTAGGGTTAGGGTGGAGTTAGTCAGAGGGGAACTGGCCCCCACATTGAGTCTGGTTTAGGGTTAGGGTGGGGTTAGTCAGAGGGGAACTGGCCCCCACAGTGAGTCTGGTTTAGGGTTAGGGTGGGGTTAGTCAGAGGGGAACTGGACCCCACAGTGAGTCTGGTATAGGGTTAGGGTGGGGTTAGTCAGAGGGGAACTGGCCTCCAAAGTGAGTCTGGTTTAGGGTTAGGGTGGGGTTAGTCAGAGGGGAATTGGCCCCCACGGTGAGTCTGGTTTAGGGTTAGGGTGGGGTTAGTC
>JAVLUX010000021.1:2075000-2085000 GCA_032164185.1 Moxostoma hubbsi
CGAACTGCCACGATACGCGTAAGGAACCACGTGATGTCATATTGCAAAAATGATGCCAAAGTAACGTCATTTTTAACAGGATCATGCTGAGATTCACGAATAGGTTCATATACGAATTCAGAGCCAATGTTTGAATTGGTATACTAGCTTAATACTTATACAGTATATTATCTTATATACCGAATACTATTTACTGACATCTATTTTTATGAAATAATTTGTGAAACAGAATATAATGCAGCATGCGACATTGTTGCAACATGACCTCATTACGTTGCATATTTAATTCAGAAATAATACAATAAAAATAAAATTTTATTCCAATTTTGTGAGAAAAAAAAATTACATAATAAAATGCATTGCCAGGCGGATTAAATAACGAATAAAAAATGATATTACTTTACTTTGTTTATTAGGCTCTGGAAGATATTGCAAAGAGCAAAGGCAGATCAGGTTTTATAAACGATGCATTGCCACTTACACAATACTTACTATTGTGAACTTTCCTCAATTTGAACTTTCTAGATGCACAGAAACCACAGGAACGTTTCATAATCTGTATGTAAGAGCCAGAGAGTTTAGAAATAAACAAATGTATGAATGCCGCAGTCTAATGCAGTTGTATTGCCTCATCTAAACACACGCTGCGATTTCTTCCACGTTTTAGACAGAGCTTCAGTTGTGTAATTGTAGTCCAGTGAGGATAATACTGAATATAATGAGACTTTTTATCCATTTTACAGGCTACTGTAAAGAAACAATCAAATATCAAGAAGGAAAACAGAAACAGTGTTGATTAAACTCTCCATTACTTATATCTGGTGTTTGTTAAAATGTTCACGGCACACAAATGTCTTGCATAAGCGTTTTATGTGGAAGCATTTAATTAATTACTGTATAATGTGAACATATGCATCTGCAAATATGCGTGTGCCGATAAGTGTGTTCTTCTCTTAAAGTCTCACCATATGTTCTATAGATGAAATGAGTTAAATATTGGGAAATTGTCTTAAAGGGACATTTAATCACCTAAACCTGATGGTTAATAAATGATTGACAGAATGTACATATTTGGCAGAACAATCATTTAAAGGAGAATTCTGCTTACAGTTCAGTCTTGACAACTCTCTGAAAGATTTAGCATGTGAATGTGCGTGTGATCTGTTGATAGGATATCGGTCTAGGCGGACTACATCTGCTCCGCTGCTTTTCTACTCCTAGAAAATACACATTGAGCATGTATGACACGCTGCTGCACAAATAGACATTACAAAATAAAACCCGCCATCCAAGCAGATCTATCGCCAAGACTTATGTACTGCTGCTGCTCCGAAGAGTCATGCTAGCTAGGTATGCTTTGGCCATTGACTGAATGGCATAACACTAATTAACTCAATTTCTGTGTGTGCATCGGCCTGCTTAGCCGAATAGCTTAAATGGCTAGTGACCTCACTTATATTGAGTACCCGAGCCAGGAAAGCCCAGAGATTATTGGACTACTGACTCAAATTAGCTATGTGTAAAAACAGTTATTTGTGCCAGCCAGATTTGGCTAAGGCTTACTTTGTTAAAGACACACTTTTGTGTGCAACGGCCAAAAGCAGACCTTACCATGCAAGCTGATATAAGGCAAGCCCCAGCAACCACCTGAGCAAATAACATATACCGAAGAAAAACTCTCGCAGCACACTGCAGAGCAACCGGCTTATCTGCAAAACTGAGCAATTTAAAATTGTTAAAAATTGTCAATCAACTTGAGAGACTCAAGTTGATTGGTTACCCGATCATAAGTCAGAGAACCAGTCAGATTACACCATGCACAGATAATAAGTCAAAAAACCTTTTAGCTTGTGCATCATGAACATTTCATGGCTGAACTTTGGTTGTTTGTGCACTTACAAAGGTTGCCCCAAAGTCTTCCATCGTAAGTGCATTTCTGTCAAAGTTTTGTATTTTGCTTGTTTAGGTCTTATTTTGTTGTATGTTCCAGTTTACAGCTAATTCGCTCATTTAGACAGGAAGAGACCATCTGACGACTTGAAAAGTGACCATTCACCGCTCCCCAGTTTGCAACGCCCAATCCCCAATGCGCTCTAGATCCTCGTGGTCATGTAGTGACTCAATCCGGGTGGCGGAGGACGAATCTGAGTTGCCTCTGCGTCTGAGGCCGTCAATCCACGCATCTTATCACGTGACTTGTTGAGTGCGTTGCCATGGAGACATAACAGGCATAAATAAAGGCTTCACGCTATTCTCCGCAGCATCCACGCACAACTCACCACACGCCCCACTGAGAGTGAGAACCACATTATAGCACCCACAAAGAGGTTACCCCATGTGACTCTACCCTCCCTAGCAACCAGACCAATTTGGTTGCTAAGGAGACCTGACTGGAGTCACTCAGCACGCCCTGGATTCAAACTCACGACTCCAGCGGTGATAGTCAACGTCAATATTCGCTGAGATACCCAGAACCCCCCCTAAGCATCTTTTAAACATTTATATTTACATATTTTCCAACAAAAAAATAATAAGTAAATAAATTCAAGGTAAAAACAAGTTTTAGTTTTTTTGCAACCACTAAATTGTGTTACATTTCTCTGTAAACAAGACTTCATATTTGACATATGAATATGTTGCTTCAAGCAAATGTATCTTGTTTTAAGGATATTTTAGATAGCCTACTTTTGAATGCAAATCAAGACTTCTGAGTTTTGCAGCGTGTGATGAGATAAAATGAGTCAACATGTTTGAAACAGCATCTGTCAGAAACGCTGAACTCTTCGCCTCAAGAACGGTGCTCGACACATATCACACACTTCTGACTATAACTGGTTTTGAAGTGTGGACGTTGCTTCTAAAACAAGGTGACATTTCTCGTAGCACTAGACAGATGACACGATAGCCCCGATGCCTAAAAATATCTGAGCAACCCGAGAGAATCATCTTTCGAAAGATTCACATGATATTGGCGTGAACGGACGTGAGGTTGACTGTCCTGCGGTTCCTTTGAGCGATGACAGACAATGTCAAGCCGAAGAGTCACTTATTATGAAATTATTTTGCCGTTATGCTCAATTTCTAAAGACATTACTAACATGTCATTTAACTGACATTGTTATCCAAAGTGGCACACGGTGACAGTTGTGCATGAATAATCAAACCTAACCTGAAGTATCTAAATAAAGGGCACAATAGTCATAAACCTTAGCAGGATTTAAACCTTCAACTTATCTTTAAAATCATCCTTAAATGGCATTTGAAAACCCATTTTACTTCCATAAAGTGACATCGAGTGTTTCGGAGCGTAGTGAGATATTTAACAAGAAAACAACACAAACTACAAAAACAAACAATGGTTTTTCCTCAATATAAATGAGCGAAATCTACTTAATGAGATGATTTTAAGCAGAGAAAAAAATACAAAAATGACCCATTTCATGATTTTTAAGATTTTGATCTTTGACTTGTCCAGGCCTTAAAATCACAATTTGTAAATTTTAAAGGGGTCATGACATACTCTTTTTGTTTATATAATTGCATTATCTTCCTTGAGGTTGACTTGTAATGTCAGAAAAGCTTTTTTTGCATCAAAACAGTCATAATTTAATAATATATGATCATTTTCCACCCTGTCTCTGGCCCTCTGTCTGAAACGCTTTGTTTTAAGCTATCTGGCCCTTTAAGACTTCAATGATAACATTTGAGACATTTGCATACCTTTCAATACTCCCGTTTTTTCCGTGAGTCTCACGTATTTCACAACCATCTCTTGCCCCCCCTGCATAATGTGGCGGCTCATTGTTGCTTATCGCGGCCCATTCGGAACCACCGTCCGGCTCGGTTCTCCCGATGGACATTCCACCCTTGATCGGCCCAAAAGTGTGCCGGCCCACTGGGAAAATGCCCGGTATGCCAGTCTAGCCCTGGGTATGGACATTTGTGAATGAAACTGTTTACTCATGGTCTGGTAGTGTTTAACTGCCCCATCCTTCAATAACAGTTCCTTTGCAAAGCTTGAATCATATTGTAACTGGTTCAAAAGCACTCCACACTGATATGAGCCCAAAAACACAGACAGTCCACACTGAAACGATCTGAATACACAAATGTAATGCAGTTCATGGGTGCTTCAACCGGCTTCACATCTCACATCTTCCATGTCTGTTTACACACAGAACGGCATGTTTCTCCCAGTCACTGGATGAGATGAGTTAGTTTTTAAAAGTTTCACTTGTACCGCTCTTGAAATGCAGCTCACATTGCCGGAAATGCATCAAAACGATCTAAGACGTCCATCGAGTGCATGTCTACAAAAGACTATCAATTAAAAATGGCACAGATGGGTGCAAAAACGGTCCAGGACGCCTTCAAAATAGCAAGAAACTTCGCAGCTCAATGAAAGGTCTCGTTTTTAGAGTTATAACTTGACATTGCATCTTTTAAAAGTGCCACAAGATGCATGATAATGGTCAAAGATGTTCATCTAGTGCAGGTTTATGTAGAAAAACATTTAAATCCAGATTGGCACATGAAGGTGTCCTGTGTAGGTCTCCTTCGGATGAATCTCCCATGTCACCTTCTCTCCTCTTCATGTTGGTATCTTGCTGAAGAGGCAGTCATATGCAGATGTGTTTGGTCCTTGTGATGTCACAAGTTCCACAAATTCCAAACAAACCGTTTCAACAGCTTGATTTAAATAAATGCTCTTTTTCTAATAAGGAGTACGTGTTCAGTGCTGAAACTTACAGCATGTTTTTATAGTACAATGACCTCTTATATGTCAAAAAAATCAAGGAAACTTTGATTCCTCATGTCATGACCCCTTTAAAATTCTAGGACACTTTTTGTGAATCCTATTTGTATTTTATCTGTCAAAATGACAGACGTCATTTCAAATGATCCATCACTGTTTTCTAAAGTAACATTCAGATTTTTGGTTTACTTATGAATCACCGAACATGCACGTTCTTACTCAATTAATAAGCGCTTAATAATCCAGCAACTTGTGTGGGCATTAAACGGCACTCATTTATCAGTGTGAGGTCATAAATTCTTACGAATAAACTGATCGACATGGGTAGATTTTTGTCCATTATGCCAATTCCACGTTGCATGTAAACACCTTTATTAGTGTTTTTATAGGCTCATACAATGTACGCACATGTTGTGTGCATGCCTCTTCACGGTTTGACGGTAAAAGTGAAGAGAGAGAATACCACGACTATTTTAAATGTAATTAATTTCTTGCTTGTTCAGATATTTTAAAGCTGATTTTGGGGAGTTATCAGCATATTGGTATGCATGTAAACGGGCTCAATGTGAGCAATCACTCAAAAAAAATGTTTTGCCTATTTTTATATTTGGAAAAAATTCAGTTGTCTATTTTATTTAGTTAAAGATTACTAAATTAAATTTAATGGAATTTGGTTTTGTTATTAAAATGCGTAAATCTAAAAATATTTTTTTTCTGAGTGATGAGTAGTAGCTTGTTTCATGCAATAAGTAGTTTTTATCCTGAGCAGCTCTGGCAATTAAAAACAGTCAAAAGCTTGAGAAATGTTCCCTATTTGCACTAACTCTTGAGTTCACACCAGAAGGCATGTACAAACGCTCTCACCGGCTTTCAGACAAACACCTGACCTGCCACAACACCTCGCCTTGCGGCGTAAAACCTTTTCAACAAATGCAGAGCTAATGCAAAACAGCGTGCAAGCTATTCAAAAGCTCATTCACGATCGTTCGTAATCAGGACAGCCATATATCAAAGCCATGAGCTTGAGCACCTGACCTTGTGTGCTGAAGTAATAAAGGCCGTTGAGTCTAGACCACGAGGAGGAGTGCCGGTCCTTGGTGGCACATTGTTGATGGGCTGACGTTTGTTATCTGCCCAGTGTTCTCTGGGACGCTTCAGTAATCACTCAAAAAGCTACAAAGAGGCAACACTGACCTCTGTTGTGACCCCTGAGATAGCAGCACCGAGTCCCACCTGACAGAACATTCCAGAGCTCTCCAAGACAAATAATGTCTTTGTAAAGCTGTTCAAGGGAAAGGAGAAGGCGAGAACCGGCTTGGCAATAAATAAATAAACCAAAGACAAAACACACACAAGACGGACATGTCCGTAAACGATCTCTCTCTCCCGCACCATCCTCCGCAGTCAGCCTTTATTCCTCCTTTATTCCTATATATATATGTGGGTGCTTCTTCAACTTCAGGCATTTCATGTCCCGAGGTTAATTTTCATCAAAACAAACAGATTTAAACTTTTTGTCTCCTTAAAACTGAACTGTACACTTTTCACTACGTCTGCAGAAGAAAGTAAGTCATACACATCTGGGATGGCATAAGGGTGAGTAAAGGATAAGAGAATTCACATTTTTGGGTGAACTGTCCCTTTAAGGGCTCTTGTCACATCTGGACAAACATGTCAATAAGAAGAGAGGTTTGGAAACCTTTCTAGTAATTATTACGGTCCCACAGGGACTTTATATATAATGCTGAAATATAAACCAAAGCAAGGTCATGTTTTATTAATGCCTACTTTTGCTATTTCATAGCTTTTAGTTCTTAGTAAAGTGTAGTTACAGATTTCAGTGTCGAAAGTATTTAGTGTCCCTAAATGCTGTCTGTTCGTGCTCCAGTTGTTAATAACGTGATCAGCTGAGCAAAAAACATTTACACTTAACGTGGATGTTTACATGGATTTATCAGAATCAGAATCAGAATCATTTATAATGTTAATCAGCCCTAAGTAGATGCGATAATTTACAGTACACCCGCGCGGGGTAAATTTGTAAATGCTGCTTATGACGTGCGGGATGCGGGAAAAAGCGTAATTATGCATTAATTCAAATTAAACCCACTAATGTAATGACAGGAACGAAGTAAATGTACAAACATTTCATTAAAAATGACTTGTGTGAGAGTAAATATTACTCAAATTTAAACCTACTCTAAAATAATTTTTCCTTAAAAAAGTTACTCAAGTAAATGTAATGGAGTAAATGTAGCGTGTTACTACCCACCTCAGTGTGAATGTGGTGCGATGCATGTGTTAATGTATGCGTGTGTGTGTGTGTGTGAGTTTGTGTGTGTGTGTGTGTTTATGTGTGTGTGTGTGTGTGTGTGTGTGTGTTTGTGTGTGTGTGTTTGTGTGTGTGTGTGTGTGTGTGTGAGTGTGTGTGTGTGTGTGTTTGTGTGTTTATGTGTGTGTGTGTTTGTGTATGTGTGTGTGTTTATGTGTGTGTGTTTGTGTGTGTGTATGTTTGTGTGTGTTTATGTGTGTGTGTGTGTTTATGTGTGTGTGTGAGTTTGTGTGTGTGTGTGTGTGTGTTTATGTGTGTGTGTGTGTGTGTGTGTGTGTATGTGTGTTTGTGTGTGTGTGTGTGTTTGTGTGTGTGTGAGTGTGTGTGTGTGTGTTTGTGTGTTAATGTGTGTGTGTGTTTGTGTATGTGTGTGTGTTTATGTGTGTGTGTGTTTGTGTATGTGTGTGTGTGTGTGTATGTGTGTGAGTTTGTGTGTGTGTGTGTGTTTGTGTATGTGTGTGTGTTTATGTGTGTGTGTGTTCGTGTGTGTGTGTGTGTGTGAGTGTGTGTGTTTGTGTGTTTGTGTGTGTGTGTGTTTGTGTGTTTATGTGTGTGTGTGTTTGTGTATGTGTGTGTGTGTGTGTGTGTGTGTGTGTGTGTGTGTGATACTCAACGGTACCGTAGTATGTTGTAAGACAAAATTAAACCACATGCCCTCGCTTTCCGTATTCTCTCTCCTTGTCGAAAACTGTCCTTTCCAAAATCTCTCTCTCTTTCTCTCTTTCACACACACACACACACAAACACAAGTACACACTAGTTCACATGTGTCACACAAACATCACACCAGCTGGGAATGTTCAAAAGTGTGTCTCCCAAAAGCCCAATGCAATTGCCCTGTTATTGTCCATTTAAACGACACTTGGGTGCCAGTGTGTGTGTGAGTGTGTGTGTGTGTGTGTGTGTGTGTGTGTGTTCAGTTCCAAAACCTGGTGAATTTCCTACAGCCAGCATTTTAAGGCATCATGTGTGCATTTCCAATGCAAAAGCGGTCTCAAAAAACTATAAATCAGTTAATAGTCTTAATAGTAATCTAATTCAACCGGACTATTTTAACCAATATCTGAATGTGACGAGGAGAAGGGCATGGCCGGGCCGTGAGGCTGCCTGGCCGGTGCTGAATCAGCCGATCAAGCCAGTTAGAGAGAGAGAGAGAGAGACGTACGCAGACGCCTATTTTTTATGTTGTATTAAGTTCATATATATCATTAAAGTTTATGTTAACTGTTCAGACGGTTCCCGCCTCCTTGCCACAAGGTAAGAGGTGTATGAGGGAGGAGGTATGCATTGTCGTGGAGTCCTCGCCGCTGCCATCCACCCAAAGGAGCAGCCGTGGCAGTCTGCCTAGGGACGGAGAGGCACTGACGGCCGCCGAGAGCCAGAGGAACCACTGCCGTCCGCCACGAAGGGGAGGAGCGATTCTGTCCGCCAGGGGTTAGAGGGCTTGCTGCCATCCTCCGGGGGAGGAGCGGTTGAGGACTGAGCGACGGCGTGTCCGGGAACCGGCGGGCACGCATTTTTTCTCTCTCCTCTCTCTCCCTCAGTGTGTCTTTCGCTTGCCCTTCCCCTCTCCCCAAGCCTTCCCTCATCTCTCCCCCATGTTCACAGGAGGCAGGGTGGACACTGGCTGACAGAACGGCCTGGAAGGGCAGCGTCTCCCCTCCAGAGATGGAGGGGGAGTTAGTCAGACTGGTGGTGCCCCGGCCTGAATCAGGTGGGGGAGGAGTGTGATGTGGAGGAGGGCATTGCCGGGCCGTGAGGGTGCACAGCTGGCACTGAATCAGCTGATCAGCGGGAGAGCAAGATAAATGGGAGCCGGAGACGTCAGTTTGAAGGTATCTGTTCGGTTTATGGTCACACGGTCAAGGAAGGGATAAAACAGGACTCTCTTCTCTCTTCTTGTCTCTGTCTCTTCTCTATGGGTTCTGCCTTTGGGCAACCGAGTTACAAGCCTTAATGCAAACTTTATCTTCCAATAGTCGCCTTCACACTGTCAGGCCAAACGAGAGCGTGCTAGTGCATGCCTGTGGCAGTTGCGTTCCCACTGTCACTTCTGGAGCATAATTGTGCCTCCTCTGGGCTTCCTCGGGGCCAATGACCTTTGGCACGCCGATTGCCGTTGAGCCAAAGAAGGCCAACTGGGGATTGAGGTGGGGTCAATGTCAGAGGCAGAGTTTAGCGAGATGCTCATGATACGTCCAAATTAAGTCAGATGTGGGATATTTCTCCTTAAATTCTCAGATCTCAGACCATAAAGCAATTCCATAACCATATGCTCCGCAAATTATGTTTAAACAACCAAAACTGCAACGCACCCATTGGCATATCCTCCTGAGACCCCAGCATGACTGCAGTGTGCATTTTCCATTTCCCCTTTTGATTTGTAACTAGTAGCAACAAGCAAAAAAAATCTGAAAATAAATAATATAAACAACATCTGCTGTCTGAAACAGAACTTTTGATCTGATTTTAGGAGTGAATACATTTGGATGCATAGAGAGCTATAGGATGCTCCCTTGCTCCCTATTTAGTGCATGACTTAACCTCCAGTGTGCTGTCTGTCTGCACTGGTCTCAGAACAGTTATAGGAGATCTATAGGATGCTCCCTTGCTCCCTATTTAGTGCATGACTTAACCTCAAGTGTGCTGTCTGTCTGCACTGGTCTCAGAACAGTTATAGGAGAGATATAGGATGCTCCCTTGCTCCCTATTTAGTGCATGACTTAACCTCCAGTGTGCTGTCTGTCTGCACTGGTCTCAGAACAGTTATAGTAGAGCTATAGGATGCTCCCTTGCTCCCTATTTAGTGCATGACTTAACCTCCAGTGTGCTGTCTGTCTGCACTGGTCTCAGAACAGTTATAGTAGAGCTATAGGATGCTCCCTTGCTCCCTATTTAGTGCATGACTTAAC
>JAVLUX010000021.1:2095000-2115000 GCA_032164185.1 Moxostoma hubbsi
GTGTGACAATCAAGTGAGATAATCACAATTATCTGTTTGACAATTAATCGACATAAGCGCAATTATTTGTTTGACAATTAATCGGCATAAGCGCAATTATTTGTTTGACAATTAATCAGCACAAGCGCAATTATTTGTTTGACAATTAATCGGCATAAGCGCAATTATTTGTTTGACAATTAATCGGCATAATCACAATTATTTGTCTAATATGCAAATGGAATAAATGCAATCATTCGTTTGACAATTAATCGGCATAAGCGCAATTATTCGTACGACAATTAATCGGCATAAGCGCAATTATTTGTGCGACAATTAATCGGCATAAGCAAAATTATTTGTGCGACAATTAATCGGCATAAGCGCAATTATTTGTGTGACAATTAATCGGCATAAGCGCAATTATCTGTGCGACAATTAATCGACATAAGCAAAATTATTTGTGCGACAATTAATCGGCATAAGCAAAATTATTTGTCCGACAATTAATCGGCATAAGCGCAATTATCTGTGCGACAATTAATCGGCATAAGCGCAATTATCTGTGCGACAATTAATCGGCATAAGCGAAATTATTTGTGCGACAATTAATCGGCATAAGCGAAATTATTTGTGCGACAATTAATCGGCATAAGCGAAATTATTTGTGCGACAATTAATCGACATAAGCGAAATTATTTGTGCGACAATTAATCGGCATAAGCGAAATTATTTGTTTGACAATTAATCGGCATAAGCAAAATGATTTGTGCGACAATTAATCGGCATAAGCAAAATTATTTGTTTGACAATTAATCGGCATAAGCGAAATTATTTGTGCGACAATTAATCGGCATAAGCGAAATGATTTGTGCGACAATTAATCGGCATAAGCGAAATTATTTGTTTGACAATTAATCGGCATAAGCAAAATTATTTGTTTGACAATTAATCGGCATAAGTGCAATTATAATTTTGACAATTAATCGTCATAAACGCAAGTATTTGTGTGACAAGTAATCAGCATAAACACAATAGTTTGTTCGGCAATTAATCGGCATAATCACAATTATTTGTCTAATATGCAAATGAAATAAATGCAATCATTCGTTTGACAATTAATCGGCATAAGCGCAATTATTTGCGCGACAATTAATCGGCATAAGCGCAATTATTTGTGCGACAATTAATCGGCATAAGCGCAATTATTTGTGCGACAATTAATCGGCATAAGCAAAATCATTTGTGCGACAATTAATCGGCATAAGCGCAATTATTTGTGCGACAATTAATCGGCATAAGCGCAATTATTTGTGCGACAATTAATCAGCATAAGCGCAATTATTTGTGCGACAATTAATCGACATAAGCGCAATTATTTGTGCGGCAATTAATCGGCATAAGCGCAATTATTTGTGCGACAATTAATCGGCATAAGCGAAATTATTTGCGCGACAATTAATCGGCATAAGCGCAATTATTTGTGCGACAATTAATCGGCATAAGCGCAATTATTTGTGCGACAATTAATCGGCATAAGCAAAATCATTTGTGCGACAATTAATCGGCATAAGCGCAATTATTTGTGCGACAATTAATCGGCATAAGCGCAATTATTTGTGCGACAATTAATCAGCATAAGCGCAATTATTTGTGCGACAATTAATCGACATAAGCGCAATTATTTGTGCGGCAATTAATCGGCATAAGCGCAATTATTTGTGCGACAATTAATCGGCATAAGCGCAATTATCTGTGCGACAATTAATCGGCATAAGCGAAATTATTTGTGCGACAATTAATCGGCATAAGCGAATTTATTTGTGCGACAATTAATCGGCATAAGCGAAATTATTTGTGCGACAATTAATCGACATAAGCGAAATTATTTGTGCGACAATTAATCGGCATAAGCGAAATTATTTGTTTGACAATTAATCGGCATAAGCAAAATGATTTGTGCGACAATTAATCGGCATAAGCAAAATTATTTGTTTGACAATTAATCGGCATAAGCGAAATTATTTGTGCGACAATTAATCGGCATAAGCGAAATGATTTGTGCGACAATTAATCGGCATAAGCGAAATTATTTGTTTGACAATTAATCGGCATAAGCGAAATTATTTGTTTGACAATTAATCGGCATAAGTGCAATTATAATTTTGACAATTAATCGTCATAAACGCAAGTATTTGTGTGACAAGTAATCAGCATAAACACAATAGTTTGTTCGGCAATTAATCGGCATAACCGCAATTATTTGTCAAACCATCAAATGGCATAACCGCAATCATTCGTCTGACAATCAACCGGCACAATTGCAAGAACGCGGGCAACAAGGAAAAATGGCATAATCACAATTATTTGTGTAACCATCAAACCGGAACCACTTGTTTGACAACTAATCGGCATAATCGCAAGTATTTGCTTGACAATTAACCGGCTTAAGCACAATTATTTGGCTGACAGTAAATCGGCATAAACGCAATAATTTGTTTGGCAATTAATCGGTGCAATCGCAATTATTTGCCAAACCATCAAATGTCATAGCCGCAATCATTCATTAATTGAGGAGGTGGTGGTGGTGTAGTGGCTAGAGCACATAACTGGTAATCAGGAGGTTGCTGGTTTGATCCCCACAGACACCACCATTGTGTCCTTGAGTAAGACACTTAACTCCAGGTTGCTCCGGGGGGATTGTCCCTGTAATAAGTGCACTGTAAGTCACTTTGGGTAAAAGCATCTGCCAAATGCATCAATGTAAATGTAAATGTAAAAAGTCACTTGAGCTTTGAAACCCAACATTTGAGCAATTAAATTTGACTTCCTTTATTTGTTTGTTTCGTTTGGAGGAAACATAGGAATGCAGTTTCCTAATGTATAATTTGACTTGAAATTCCAAATGTGATTCCCACATCCCAATGCACTAAAGTAACTATGCATTTTGCTGTGTCGGCCTAACAGTGAGAAAACATTTGCATGAGCCAATAAAACAAAGAAGAAAAGTAAGCAAAGAGAAATGACAACGGCTGCAGACTCCAGCATTTATCAAACTCCCAGTCCCGCCGTCTGACTCCGAAATTGAGTGATCGCACGAGCGGCATCTCACGCGACAGTTATGACAGGATGCATTATATTAACGCTGGCTCTTTGGCGATATGCTCCTGAGGTGCCCGGCCTGTCAGCATGCCCGCTGCTGCCCTGTCACTGTGACCATTGCAGGAGGCTTTGACGGATTGCTGCGTTCTGTAAAATTTGTAGGAAAATCAATGCATGTTAATATGAGGCGAGTGCCATAATTAAGCCCTAACCCGTTGCTGTTGGCCCGATGGGAACAAACGTTTGATTAGTTATTGTCCAGGAAAAGACAGTACATTCAAACTGGAACAGGCAAATCAATCGCGCCCAACAGTTAATTTACACCTCTGTGCAAAAGAACTTTTCAATCAGCTGTTACTTGCCATTCTCCAGAGGCGTTTTCCATTAAAGTGCATGTTGTGTGTACTTTATCAGGTAACACAATTACCAAAACAATGTTTTAACAGTGTAGAAACCACCAGACCTTAATGCTATATATAATAAATCTGCACATGTTTAACATATGAAATAGGAAAGGGAACTGGGTTCATTCGTATCTTATTCGGATAGAAATTGATCAAAAACACATTGCATATCGTACTGTGTATTTCTGGATGAGGTAAAAATACTCTAGTCCTTTTTCTAAGCTTTAAACACGTTCAGATTTACAATAATTGGCTCTACATACTTATATAGGCCTAGATAAACTCTTTGCTCCCCGTTGATCAGCTAGTACGAGTGTGGAAAATGTTTTAACAAGACTTTCTAGAAATCCACAGTGCTAAAAGTGCCCGAAGTTAATTAACAAAAAACGCACACATTTATGTTTTATCATCAAATTCATGTTTGCATGCACACAAATGACACAGCGCTTACTGTAGACCATCAGTGTTAATGCAAAGGGTTGCATTTACATTCGTTATTTGAAGAGGAGTGTCTGCTGTGGTCATAAAGAGGTGTGAGCGTGTGTGCGGTCGTACCGTTGCTTTGTCATACAGCGCGTGATTGTCCAACAGTTTTCCTCGCTCCAGTCTGGCGAATCGTCTGAGATCTCTTCCAAACAGCTGGAACAAGAATGTTGAAGATTCGACACTTAATAGCAGCTCCGATGGTTCACTTACAAATAGATAGCATGCTATATGCTAGGCGCTACAACAGCGCTACAACAACAACTTTTAATCACTTTCACACACAGTGTACGCGTAAAGCAGCTGATTATCAGTACATAAACATTTATTTTTCGCTCTGTTCCTCACACAATGTTATCTTGTGACATTTGAACACTGCTGCTATAGTGCATGACTCATTTGAAAGTTTGCATTGCATGATCAACTGTATTTACAAGCTTGTTCGAGTGTGATCAAATTGTGTGGCAGCTCGTCTGATTGAGTGTTGCGCTTGCACGGAGTGGCAGGGCGGAGGACGGGTCGTGATTCTGCACACCCATCCGCCGGAGGAGTCCGGCCACCTGGAAGCGGAGGAACAGCCGCTGACCGCGAGGGGAGGAGGGGCTCCCGACCAACCGCCTGGCGCAGTTACCGCTGCCAGGGGCGGGGGAGACCCCTACCGTCCAGCAAAAACGTGGCGGGGTGTTCCGTCCGCTAGGGGCCGGAGGACTGCCTCCGATCCACCCGGGGAGGCACGGCTGTCATTCCGCTAGAGGGTGGAGGAGTGGCCGAGGTCAAGAGAACTGGCGACTATGTTTTTTTTCCTCTCTCTCTCTCTCTCTCTCTCTTTCTGTCTCCCTCGCTCTCTTTCTGTCTCTCTCTCTCCCTCTCTCTCCCAGTGCCGCTTCGTGTTGGTCTTTCCCTCTCTTTTTAACATTTTTGGCACTAACTTTTGTTAGTTTGGCACGATCACCGTTACGATGTGTAGCTGCCAAATTTTTTTGGGTTTCCCTCCCTCATCCAGGTGGACGGGGATGACCTGCCGGCAAATGGGGCGGAAAGCACGCCCCTCCCCAGGGAAATGGGTGGGGGGGGGGGGGGGGGGGGGTGTACGTCATATCGGGCCAGAGAGAAAGAGGGAGGAATGTAACAGGGCGGCGTGGCGGGTCCGACACCTGTGTGTGTGTTTGTCTTTTTTTTAAGTTTCGTATTAAAATATTACTTATATTCTCAAGCCGGTTCTCTCCTCCTCCGTTCCATTAACCCCTTAACAGACAGTTAATCCCTGGTTGTACACATACTATAGAAATATATTAAGCAAAATATAATATTCTGACTGTACAGAGTTAGCCAGAGACATGAAAAGTAAATTTATGGAGTTTATTATTTGTTAGTTGTATGAGATTTAGAACAGATCTGAACTCTGAACTATATTGATGCAGCATCCTGCTGTTGTTTTGTATTAAGCAGCATGAATCTCCTCAGAGAGTTTTATCAGGGCCAGCAGAAGTATTTAAACACTGCTCCAATAAGCTCTTCAAACATACAGTAGTTTTTATATTTTTTTGTCATTATAAGCTGCTTTAGGTCACGACTACTTTGGCTTAAACAAACGCTGTTGGATGCCATGAAATACCCAAAACAGCAATGCAACTACAGAACACATGAGCACAAAGTAAATCAATAAACAAAAGAATGCATAAATGACATTTATAGTGTTCTGATCTTCTAATTCATCGGTGTGGTTAATTATAATATGACGTTTTGTCTAGTTTTACTGTAAAAATGTCAAAGCATCCTTTACACAAGATACATGTTGAGAAGCAAAACTGTGTATTTAAGACTCGTTGAATTTAAAGTATTTGCCTCTCAAATAAATGCATGTTTTTCTGAGGATATTAGTAGGTTTTTTACAAGAAAACAAGACAAAATACTGATGAAGTGTCAATCTTTCTTCATTGTCTTCAAGCGAGTGTAGTAACGCAGCGCCGATCATACAGACGCAGTTGGAGCAGAAATGCATCATGGGATAGCGGCCTGTGGAGGAACGTAATTACAGCTGATGGGTTGAGCGTCCACATGAACGAGGCACGTCAGAAGAATGGATGCAGTGGACATCAGTGCTGTGACCTCAGGTTAGGGATCATCTACAAACAGCTCCGGTCAAACTGTATCTGTCTCTGCACGCTCCCTAAAGTCTTTCAGCTCTGCATGAGGGACGTTCATGGACAGAAATGCAATAAATGAGGTGTGTGTAAATGAGGAGAATCGGTGATGATTTAAAGGTAAAGGTGGTCACACCAAATATTAATTTAACTTTTTTATGTTTACTAGACTTTGCATGATGTTACTTGATAAATAAAAACTATTTATGGCATTAGTTTTGAAGAAATACTCACTTTAGTGCCTAAAACCTTTACTGTATATATCAATGGTGGTACAATTCTTTTACAGTAGATGTACCATAAACCCATCAATTTGAGTGACAAAAGCTGATAGCCATGTCCCAAATGACACACTATACACTATGCACTTACAATAAACACTAAAAGTGTATTATCATCCCAAATGGAACATTTAACTCTTTTTTTACTACACGAAGATCTCACCGTTTAACGGCTGATGGCTGATGGAAGTGGCGTTTCAAACAAATGCAATGTGTTGCCGCTAGCTTTAGCGCATTAGCCATCCTCAGTTCAACACGTGTCTCTCAAACAATGTACATATATTAACACAGCATGGAGTGATGGTAAAGTATTCAGCTTACATTTCTAAAGTGCCGTCTTCACTAAAGTTTCGCTAGTTGCTGCATTCTCCATTATTTACAAATGGGGTTTTTTTTTCTCCCCAATTTGGGATGGCCAATTCCCAATGCACTCTAAGTCCTTGTGGTGTAGTGACTAGCCTCCATCCAGGTGGTGAAGGACGAATCTCAGTTGCCTCCGTGTCTGTGTTGCCGGTCCTTCTAGTCCCCGCTCCGAACGGGACTCGAACCGACGTCTCCGGCGTGGGAGGCGGGTGTGCTAACCAGGAGGCTAAAGGCTACAGCCTCTAGTGTCAGTCGCTAGTGCACCTCTTGAGGTCAGGAGAGTGAGGTTTATACACATTGCACAGCTATTTACCAGCTGGCTCCCTTTACACTCACCCCCCTAAACCTCACTCCCATCTGGGTCACGGCACCACTGTTGCCGGTCCTTCTCGCCCCCGCTCCAAACAGGACTCTAACCAGCGTCTCCGGCGTGGGAGGCGGGTGCGCTAACAAGGAGGCTAAAGGCTACAGCCTCTAGCGTCAGTCGCTAGTGCACCTCTCGAGGTCAGGAGAGTGAGGTTTATACATTGCACAGCTATTTACCAGTTGGCTCCCGTTACATCTGAGACGTCAATCCACGCATCTTTTCACGTGGCTTGTTGAGCGCGTTACCGCAGAGACATAGTGCGTGTGGAGGCTTCCCGCTATTGTCCACGGCATCCACGCACAACTCACCACGCACCCCACCGAGAGCGAGAACCACATTATAGTTACCACGAGGAGGTTACCCCATGTGACTCTACCCTCCCTAGCAACCGGGCCAATTTAGTTGCTTAGGAGACCCGGCTGGAGTCACTCAGCACGCCCTGGATTCGAACAGGTGTGGTAGTCAGCATCTTTACTCGCTGAGCTAACCAGGCCCCCATTATTTACATTATTTACTATTGTTTTGCCAGGCCAGCATTGCGGCCATGAAACTGCCTCTTCTGCTATGTTTGGCAAGTCGCAAAAGCTGAATGCATCAAGTGTCCAACATGCCACACTCTTACAACTTAAAGGTTGAAGAAATGCATCATCTGTTACTCATAGCACACTTCTTTTTTGTTGTATTTTCAGTGTAAACATACTACTCGCACTACTTACCTTTAAAACATTTTGGCTTTTATTTTGGCAGAAGCATTTGTGCTTCACGAGCTGTGCGTGCACTTGCTGCTACGCGTGTGCATCAATAACAGAGCAGCGCACATTCACTGAAGCGTGCTGAGTATGCAGACTTTATACAGTATTCACTTATTAAATGCATCCTTTGCGATCCACAAAACGATTGATTAGCTTCAAGAGATTTTTTATAAGTCATATGGACTACTTTTATGGTGCCTTCTGCTTCTTCAATGCAATACTGAACCTTGATTGGACCGAAATACATAATCACTTAGTCCTATCTCTGAAATTTGATTGCAGTGAGGTGATTCTTACCGCTGATCCCGTCCATCCCAGAAGAGCGAATGCATAGCGATCCATTGGAGGGGCCACCAGGTCAACTCTCACGGCCCTCCAGTCCCGACACTGACCCCGATCTCTGACCTCATCCCCATCTCTGACGTCAGTCACCTGATCTCTCTTCAGCTTTAATATCAGGAAGCACTTCTCGAAATTATCCATTGCCTCAAACTGATGACCAGGCAGCTGCCGGTGGTCAAAAGTCGACACTTGGAAGTCAGAGTACAGCAGGATGCTCTGATTGAGAGGGAGAAAAATATGAAGACATGCTCATTTCATGCAGATTTGATGCCGTTTTTTTTTTAACAAAAAAATACAAGGTTCTATTGTTAATTTAATTAGTTGTTTGTTACTAGCTATGAACAGAATGGAGGTGTGTGACATGCCTACTGCATTCTTTGAAGTATAAACTGTATAAACTCATAAATGTGCCCTATAATGAGTATGAACTCCTCACAAATATAAAGTTAAAGAGAAAAATCCTGCACCATGTTACAATGATCACACTCATACTCTCAAGAGATCAGCTTGGAAAATGGATCGGAAGTGGAAGAAAATAAAATTAGAGGTATTTCGTGGTACATGGAAGTATAGTGTCTCTAACTACAGATGGGCTCTAAAATCTGCCAGGTCTGCTGCATATCTGAGCAAACTCATGGAAAATAACCACAATGATCCTAGATGTTTCTTCAATACTGTGGCTAAATTGGTTAGGAATAAAACTTCGGCTGAACCAGATATTCCATCGCAGCATAGTAGTAATGACTTTATGAATTTCTTCACAAATTTGATATTGTGCATCCATCTGCCACAGCACCCCTGAAGACTAAATTTATTCCCTACGAGCAACTTCAATCCTTCGCTGTTCTAGGTCAGGACGAGCTAACAAAAATGATCAAAACATCAAAATCCACAACATGTATATTAGACCCAATACCGAATAAACTCCTAAAAGAGGTGTTTCCTGTCATTTCAGAGCCTCTTCTTAATATTATTAACTCCTCATTATCCTAAGGGTTTGTCTCAAGAAACTTTAAACTGGCAATTATCAAACCGCTTAACAAGAAACCACAGCTTGTTCTAGGACTATTGGCTAATTATAGACCAATTTCCAATCTCCTATTTATGTCAAAAATACTAGAAAATGTAGTGTCCTCTCAACTATATTCATTTTTACAGAGAAATAGTGTATATGAAGAATTTTAGTCAGGATTTAGGCCCCACCATAGTAAAGAGACTGCACTTATTAGAGTTACAAATGACTTGCTCTTAGCATCTAATCGCTGCTGCTTTTCTCTTCGACACGATAGATCACGACATTCTCTTGAATATGCTGGAGAATTATGTTGGCATTTGTGGACTTGCATTAGCATGGTGTAGGTCATATTTAGCAGACCGCTAACACTTTGTCTGTGTAAATGAGGAACTGTCAGATCAAATTAAAGTATGGAGTGCAACAGGGATCAGTTTTAGGGCCTATGCTTTTCTCCTTATACATGCTTTCCCTGGGAGATATTGTCAGGAATCGTGGAATTAGTTTTCACTGCTATGCTGATGATACCCAACTTTATATTTCTTCGAAACCTGATGAAATTTCACAATTTTCCAAATTGACAGAGTGCATAAATGATATGAAAGAGTGGATGGCTAGAAATGTCCTTCTACTCAATTCCATTATAACAGAAGTACTAATTATTGGAACAAAACCCTCAAAAAATAAGACGCTAAAATATAATCTGACTCTTATTGGATGTACTGTAACGTCAACTTATACAGCAAAAAAAAAAAAAAAAAAGTTTATACGTATTTGAAAGCAATCTAAACTTTAAAATAATTTTCATATTTGGCTCATAAACTATGGAATAGTCTTCCTAGCAGTGTTCGGGACTCAGACACACTCTCTCAGGTTACGTCTAGACTAAAGACTCATCTATTCAGCCAGGCATACACCTAATGTTGTGTTGCTTTATTTATGTCAGCCAGAACCGAAAACACTTCTCATATTCTTTAACCCTGCTTTTAAGTGAATGTCATCTATGACAATTTTATTCTTTTTCTTTCCCTGTCTAAACCTCGAGATTATATCCTGAAGTTTCCAAGCCTGCCAGATCCATCTCCGGTCGTGCCTGATGTCTGACTCCCACTGTGTCGCTGAGCATGTGCCATCCAGACTTCACTTCAGTCTATTAAGACAGATTCCACAGAGGATGAACTGATGAAAACTCAAAGATATGGGATTCTTCATGAGCCACTGTCTGAAGCATGGGCTCAGGATGGAGTTTACCAAAATTACCTGCCATAAGCCTCCAGCTGGACTGCGATGCTCTTCATTGAATGATACCTGGTTCAACTTGGTCAAAGGAGGGACAACACTCTCTTAAACTACATATATAGGAATTAACCACTAAAAAAAGGCTCCATCGGCCAAAATCAAAGGACAATGAATCTACGTGTACTCGGGATGACTTCAAAGACGTTAGCATTAAAACGTATAGTTCATACAAAATCATTTTGTTTAAACTGAGTCACTTAGACACTTACTGAGTCATCAAAAAGATGCTAAACATCACATAACATTGTAGCAGACAGCAACCAGCGCAGTGTGCTCTGTTGTATACTAAGCATACAGAGTGTGTATACAGAGTATATTGCACATTTTGGCATGTAGTGGGTCATCGTTTCATGCATACAGAGAATATGCATTCTGTGCACAATATATATACTGCAGAAGCTGTACAAGTTTCTGAAAAATAATTGAATTCATATGGCAATATCTGACTTTTGACTGTAGATTTTAGTATCTTCCCAAACCTGAGTAGAGTTTGAGGGGGAAAAAGCCATTATTAGGAAGTTTACACAGAGACACACCTTCAAAACGGCACTAAATAAACCCAACAATGGTGTCCGATTTGATAAGCCACTCTGATGTGTGCTAATAGCATTAAGATGTTCACTGGAGCAAAGCCGCAGCAGGGTGCGAAAATCTGAATTGCTTCCCATTTCATTAAAGAAAAGAGGACACGGGACAACACAATACAGTTCTCGTTAAATTATAAGTCTGGATTGAACCGCAGCAGGACAGCACTCTCAATCTGTGCTAAACGGTTCCAATTCACTGTAAATTAAATCAATTCAAGAGTTCACGTCTCAACAGGCACCATAAATAAAGAGCAGAGGAGGAGAGAGAGAAAGAGAATAAACAAGAGGAATCAACTAGATGTTTACATTTCTGAAGAACATGTGTGTGTGGTGTTTGTCTGTGCAAAATCCACCACAACAGCGCTAGGGTTGCTATGCAGTTGCTTAGGTGTTCTGATTCATTGCATTTTTGCATGCAATCATCATTTGAAGTCCGTTTGTGAATAAAGCACTGAATTCAGCAGAAACTCCAGCTTTAAATGCATATTTATTGCAGATGTCACTGCTTTCAGCTCACAGTGATTGGCTGGCACCTGCTTTTTTCGTTCCTCATTTGCATAAAGCTGAGGAATTTGAACTTTTTTGATGCTCTTGAATAGCGTCGGCGCTTTCACAATCCACCTCGAGAGCATGGTGCTCAATTTCCATAGGAAGGAACTGAAAATGCTCACAAAACCCCCGTGGAAACATATGTTAAGATTACCCGAGCCATTTTTAGAACATAAGGTGCAACCACATAGTCGTTTTTATAGCACTTATATGTGGTTATGAGGGTGTTTTGGATGGTTGCTAATTCATTGTTAGGTGGGTGCTAGGAGTTCTGGGTAGTGTGTACTGTGCTGCTAAGGTGTTGTATGTGGTTGTCAGGGTGTTGCTATGCGGTTGTCCTAACACCTAACACTAAGGTGTTCAGAGCCATTTTTAGAGTGTTAACATGTGGATGTTTGGGTGTACTGGATGGTTGCTTATGTGTTGTTAGGTGGATGCTAGGGAGTTCTGGGTAGTTTTTACTGTGCTACTAAGATGTTGTGGGTGGTTGCCAGGGTGTTGCTATGCAGTTGTCCTAACACCTAACACTAAGGTGTTCAGAGTTTTTTTAGAGTGTTAATATGTGGTTGTACTGGATGGTTGCTTATGTATTGTTAGGTGGATGCTAGGGAGTTCTATGTTGCTTTTACTGTGCTGCTAAGATGTTGTGGGTGGTTGCCAGGGTGTTGCTATGCGGTTGTCCTAACAACTAACCAAAAGGTGTTCCAAGTCGTTCTTAGAGCATTAATATGTGGTTGTAAGGGTGTACTGGATGGTTGCTAATGCGTGTTGGGTATGTGGTTGCTAAGGTGATCTGAGTCATTTTTAGAGTGTTGCTATGGGGTCGCTAAAGTGTTCCAAGCCGTTAAATAAGTGCTGACATTCGGTTGCTTAGGTTGTTCTGGGTAATTTTTACCACTCAGAAAGACGTTCTGAGTGGTTTCTATTGCATTGCTAGTTCCAAACTGTCCTCAGATTTGCCAAGATGCTAGTTGAACACCAGTTGACTCATTTACGTCCGTTTTTATTTCTCCTTTCAGGCGAAACATCAGAGTCAAAGCTGATCCTTCAATAGAACATAACTGAGAACTCTGTGAAGTCTCCTGAGCAATAAAAGAGTAACCTCTGAGCAGTAAATCTGTCCTCTGGGTCTCTCTCATTACTCAATAACAGGATCATCTTCTATGACAATAGCTGAGTGTACATTTTCTATCAGTCACAGAGAGAAGTGAGGTAGTTTATCGAGACAGAGAGTGCCGGGCTGTTATTTGCACCGGGTTACAATTACAATAAGTGTCTCTGTGTTAAACAGATCACGCGGGTGGCCCCTCTGGCATTCACTGCTCTTTAAGACGACTGCTGGAGATTTATGGTCTGTGAGAGGGATACAGTAGCGCAACAATTATTGCTGGAGCTGCAATTAAACTGACGATTTGTAACATTAATCGTCTTAGCTGAGCCCCCATTAGCAGCTGGATAATCAGAGCAGCCCAGTAACGAGAGGAAATCAATTCTGAGGTCCTGAATCAATCTTTCTCTTTGCCTTCCCAAGTGTTTCTTTCCTAATTCACTCTTACCTCAGTTTATCTGTCTTTCTGCTCTTATGCAAATTCTCCTCTCTTGACTACCTGATTATCTCAGTCTTTCTTTTTAAAAAGTTATTTACTTTTTATTTGCCATGCATTTTTATCAGTAGTGTTTGCTAGCGAAATATCTCTATTGCTGTTTCTCATTAGGGATGAAGGATTAATCAAAATAAAATCGAAATCACGATGATACTCAGTGCCATTTTCAAACCCTGAGGGCTACGATTTAATTAAATAAATAATTATATATATATATATATATACATACAGAGAGAGAGAGAGAGTGAGTGAGTGTGAGAGAGAGAGAGTGAGTGAGAGAGAGAGAGAGAAAGAGTGAGTGAGTGAGTGAGTGAGAGAGAGAGTGAGAGAGACAGAGAGTGAGAGAGAGATAGAGTGAGTGAGTGAGTGAGTGAGTGAGATAGAGAGAGATAGAGAGAGAGAGATAGAGAGAGAGAAAGAGTGAGTGAGGGAGTGAGAGTGAGAGAGAGAGAGAGTGAGTGAGTGAGTGAGAGTGAGAGAGTGAGAGAGAGAGAGTGAGAGAGAGAGAGAGTGAGAGAGAGAGAGAGAGAGATAGAGTGAGTGAGTGAGTGAGATAGAGAGAGATAGAGAGAGAGATAGAGAGAGAGTGAGTGAGTGTGAGTGAGAGAGAGAGAGAGAGAGAGAGAGAGAGAGAGTGAGTGAGTGAGTGAGAGAGAGAGAGTGAGTGAGTGAGTGAGAGAGAGATAGAGATAGAGAGAGAGAGAGCGAGAGAGAGAGAGAGAGAACTGGATCGCTGATTCAACATTAAACTGCCAGCAGGAGTTGAAGCTACCGGAGGTATTCGAGCGGCCATCTTGAAATACCAAAACTGTCATAGAGCATCAATGACTGACAGGTGAAAACACCCCCGTTTCCCCGTCTCTAACCTCTGGATATGCCCTCTACTGACAATCATGTTTCAATTTTAATTTGCTCGTTCTGGATAATAATCGTTACAAGGAAGATATACACGTATCCCGATGTCAGAACATTCACCTGCCCCAGTGTTCAGTCTATCAGTGCTATCACGAATGCAAAAGGTGTATTAAGATTCTGAACAAAAATAGGGTTAAATGTATAAAACGGTCTAAATAATGTGTTGTAATACTGGCGTATATTCTTTCTACATACACAAAAGGATGTACTCTACCACCACCAGTGATATACATATTTGTAGTGCATATTAGAAGCATGCTAATTGGCATGCATCCTTAGGTACACACATGCACGTTTACACAGCGCTCAAATGAGCTCTCGGGAGGCATATAAACAGGCTTTAAGAAGGTGAAGACAGAACTGCCTGGCCTTGCAGCGGCGATATGACGAGCTGTTGTCACATGCAATTACTGGAACATTTCACTCCCGAGTGCAGCCAGAGATAAAGCTACGAAGCACGCTCAGTTACTGCAGCGCTTAGAATCACGCCACATACGGCGAGCCATTATTTCATGAGCAAATATTTCAACAGCCTTTAATGCATTCAATACATCTGATTAAATCTGTATTAAGAGGCATTTCAATCCGTTTTATCTTGCTAATATAATTCAGACTTTCAGAATTCAGTGCTCACATTAAAATCTGCTCTGTTGAAATGCATGCAATAGGGCTAAATTTAATCAAATCTTGTTAGGCAGGAAGGAGTGCGGAGCCGGGCCGTGATTTCACACACATGTCCCTAATTAGGCTGATTTAGCCAGAGAGGGATAAAGGCGACCAGAGATGGCAGTGTGACAGAGAGAGAGTTGCGGGCAGCTGCCCGACACCTGTGTGTTTGTCTTTTGCTTAGATTATTATTAAAATATGATTTACCCTGTTAAGCCGGTTCTCGCCTCCTCCTTTTCAATGAACTGTGTTACATGTAACTTTATACATTTTCTTTGGTTAAGCTTTTAAATGGTTTAAACTGGTAACACTTACAAGATGACTTAAGCTACACTTAAGATAAATGGTTCTAAATAGTTCCAAATAAGGGCTCTTCGGCTTGTAACAATACCGGAACACTTTTTGGTACTAAATGGAACCCTTTTTTTAAAGGTTCCATAAAGAACCTTCCTTTGAAAGTGCTATTTAGAACCTCAGTAGTGCTATAAAGAACATTTTTGTTGCAAGGAGGGTTTTTTTCTACCCCTCTATAGTATCTGCTCCTGTAAAATATTATAGGCTAAATTATGGTTTTACGTTATATGTAACTATGGAGTGATCAATCGCCAATCTGTGGAGAGTGAGGTCTGGGAAGGCTGAGTGGTTAAGGATTTACACCTGTGTTAACACCAGTTACATTCCCAGAGTTGTGATGTGGAGATAAAAGGGGAGGAGATGGCAGCTTTGAAAAGAGAGAGAGAGCGAGAGAGAGAGAGCTGAGCTTCCAGCATGTGTGTGTGAACCAAAGAGGGTTCTGCTGAAAAGAAAACCTTGTGTATAAAAAAAAAAATACTGAAAAGTATCAAAATAAAGACTGAATTTGAATTGAGACACATCATCTCCCACTTCCTCATTCCGAGAACAGAAAGGGATTTGTTACAGTGGCGGCGAAACCTAAACGGAAAAGATTGCCGTCATGGAGTCCTTGCCACTGGCTGAGGACCGCGGCACCGATGGAGTTGTAAACCTGGTAGTGCTGGAGAAGTTCATTGACCGTCTGCTATGGTACCGGTGGTAGGGGTATACAGTTTGCTGTATATTCTTCTGATTTTTATGACGTGAATGAGCTGAGAAAATGCATTTCAGCATAAAAGGGTTCTTCAGGAAGATATGGTTCTAAATGGAACTATTAAGGTCAGTAAAGATCCTTTTGAAGAAATATCTTTTTTTAGAGTGTACAGGAACAGACATTTGTCAAATCAAACAACCACAGATAAAAAACACATGGAGCACACACACACACACACACACACACAGTTTTGCACACAAATGGTCCATCCAGGCATGCATGTTTTTTGCAAACACTCTCTGATGTTTCAGCATTTTTATGCATTTCATGGTTGTTTTCGGTCACTTTGAAGTGTACGAGCTGACACAGAGGACAACGGAAAGTGTCACCATGACGACAGCTGATCAAATGTCACACTGGCGGTGAGTCACAGTCAGAGACTTCAATCCCGCGGCCCCAAGAGCAAAGATTAGCATGTGTTTGCACAGCGTGTTTGAGCCGCACTTGCCATTGGTTCCTGAGCTTTTACCGCGACTGTTCAGTGTGATTTCTGAAATTGCTGTGCAGCGGAAGATCACAGTATGAACAGTGTGTGGAATTCTGTGAGGATGTTACAGACGATTTACTTCACGAATAGTGTAAAATAAAATAAAATGCACACTATTTGAAAACTGCATTTGATAAGTGTAAGGCCAGAAATCTACTGGAAACAACTGGGTCAGATTGACTTATTGGTTTTTTCAGGGGGGGGGTTGTTTTATGAAGGCCTCATTAAAGCTAGCTTGGAAACATTTGGTACTTTTCAAATGTCTTTTATGTATACAGGGTGGCCCTAAAAATACGATGACACTAGGAGTGGTGGTGGCGTAGTGGGCTAAAGCACTGAACTGGTAATCATAAGGTTGCTGGTTTGATCCCCACAGCCACCACCATTGTGTCCTTGAGTAAGACACTTAACTCCAGGTTGCTCCGGGGGGATTGTCCCTGTAATAAGTGCACTGTAAGTCACTTTGGTGGTGGTGTAGTGGGCTAAAGCACATAACTGGTAATCAGAAGGTTGCTGGTTTGATCCCCACAGTCACCACCATTGCGTCCTTGAGTAAGACACTTAACTCCAGGTTGCTCCGGGGGGATTGTCCCTGTAATAAGTGCACTGTAAGTCACTTTGGTGGTGGTGTAGTGTGCTAAAGCACATAACTGGTAATCAGAAGGTTGCTGGTTTGATCCCCACAGTCACCACTATTGTGTCCTTGAGTAAGACACTTAACTCCAGGTTGCTCCGGGGGGATTGTCCCTGTAATAAGTGCACTGTAAGTCACTTTGGTGTTGGCGCAGTGAGCTAAAGCACATAACTGTTAATCAGAAGGTTGCTGGTTTGATCCCCACAGTCACCACTATTGTGTCCTTGAGTAAGACACTTAACTCCTGGTTGCTCCGGGGGGATTGTCCCTGTAATAAGTGCACTGTAAGTCACTTTGGTGGTGGTGTAGTGTGCTAAAGCACATAACTGGTAATCAGAAGGTTGCTGGTTTGATCCCCACAGCCACCACCATTGTGTCCTTGAGTAAGGCACTTAACTCCAGGTTGCTCCGGGGGGATTGTCCCTGTAATAAGTGCACTGTAAGTCACTTTGGTGGTGGCGCAGTGAGCTAAAGCACATAACTGGTAATCAGAAGGTTGCTGGTTTGATCCCCACAGTCACCACCATTGTGTCCTTGAGTAAGGCACTTAACTCCAGGTTGCTCCGGGGGGATTGTCCCTGTAATAAGTGCACTGTAAGTCACTTTGGTGGTGGCGCAGTGAGCTAAAGCACATAACTGGTAATCAGAAGGTTGCTGGTTCGATCCCCACAGCCACCACCATTGTGTCCTTGAGTAAGGCACTTAACTCCAGGTTGCTCCGGGGGGATTGTCCCTGTAAAAGTGCACTGTAAGTCACTTTGGTGGTGGTGTAGTGTGCTAAAGCACATAACTGGTAATCAGAAGGTTGCTGGTTTGATCCCCACAGCCACCACCATTGTGTCCTTGAGTAAGACACTTAACTCCAGGTTGCTCCGGGGGGATTGTCCCTGTAATAAGTGCACTGTAAGTCACTTTGGTGGTGGCGCAGTGAGCTAAAGCACATAACTGGTAATCAGAAGGTTGCTGGTTCGATCCCCACAGCCACCACCATTGTGTCCTTGAGTAAGGCACTTAACTCCAGGTTGCTCCGGGGGGATTGTCCCTGTAATAAGTGCACTGTAAGTCACTTTGGATAAAAGCGTCTGCCCAATGCATCAATGTAAATGTTTGATTGCTCATATCTTAAAAATGCATAAAGGTGTTTACAAAATGACATCACTGTGATGTCATCATGAGCAACATCTTGCTACAACATAAAAAAACATTTAGCTACAGAAAGTTTTCAAAGTTTTTGCCATAATGCCCCATTTTTGTCTGTTTGTTTATTTATTTGTTTCTTTGTTTGTTTGTTTTGGGAGAGGGTAAACAAACAATTTTATAAATGTTATACTTGTAGCAAGTTATTCACATCACAGTGACATCATTTTGTTGTTTACAAAAAATCATAGAAGTACACAAAAATTGTGCAAACATTTTACCGATACTTCCATTCGGCTTATTTCATGGCTTTAATTTGACTGTAATTCTAAAATGTTGAAAATGGTCCCCCTAAAAATGTTTTCACTGCTATTGCAAGTGGTTCTCAATTCCACTATGAAATATGTTTGGTGTTTATGTTCTTCAGTCTGGCAGTTGAAGGCCACGGGCTTTGGGTTCAATCAGCAGGGGACACAGAATCACTGACCCAACACTTCTGCCAATTGATTGAGGTCTCAGCGCCGGATGCGGTCCAGTGACCGATCCACAGGGGTGCAGATTGTCCACCAGTGTCCAGCATAAATGCGTGTTTTATGTAACAGTTTAAAGTCAACCCTGACAACCAGCAGCTGCTTTATCGTGAACTACAGGGGTCAGTGGAATTATAGAGATTCACCTACAGATCAGAGACAGAGCGATGGGTACAGCTCGTTCACGGCTCGCTCATTCCCGCTCAAAACTTGAGACTGACCCCCATGACTCTTGATTTTTACAAGGCCATTTTTCATCCTACAGCCCTGCAGGCTGGATGAATAAAACAGGCCGATGTGGTACTGAAACACAGTGATGTTTCTGGAGCCTTGAGGGGAGAGATCTAGCATGACAAGTTTACCATCGCTTAATCACCAGCGGTCTGTCACCCCCTGGAGGCCTGGAGGACAACACTACAACACTCACTAATCCCCAGAGCAGAGGTGTGCCATGTGACTGAAATCTTTTATCAAGTTATGAGTAATTTTACATCACAGTATCAGTATGTCACAATCGGGGATGGCGATTCCGATTACTATTATTTGTATCATTGTTTTATGGATGTAAGGTGTACTGAAAACTTAAGAATTACATTGTTTAGGGGTCCTGGGTAGCTCAGTGGTAACAGTGCTGAGTGACTCCAGCCAGGTCTCCTGAGCAACCAAATTGGCCCGGTTGCTAGGGAGGGTAGAGTCACATGGGGTAACCAAATTGGCCCGGTTGCTAGGGAGGGTAGAGTCACATGGGGTAACCAAATTGGCCCGGTTGCTAGGGAGGGTAGAGTCACATGGGGTAACCAAATTGGCCCGGTTGCTAGGGAGGGTAGAGTCACATGGGGTAACCAAATTGGCCCGGTTGCTAGGGAGGGTAGAGTCACATGGGGTAACCAAATTGGCCCGGTTGCTAGGGAGGGTAGAGTCACATGGGGTAACCAAATTGTCCCGGTTGCTAGGGAGGGTAGAGTCACATGGGGTAACCTCCTCGTGGTCGCTATAATGTGGTTCGTTCTCAGTGGTGTATGGCGTGAAGCCTTCACACTCGCTATGTCTCCGTGGAAACATGCTCAGCAAGTCATGTGATATGATGCGTGGGTTGACGGTCAGACACGGAGGCAACTGGGATTCATCCTTGAGGCGAATCACTACGCCACTATGAGGACTTAAAAGCACATTGGGCATTGGGCATTACAAATTGGGGGACAAAAATAATTACAAGTCGCTTTGGATAAAAGTGTCTGCCAAATGCATAAATGTA
>JAVLUX010000021.1:2120000-2152500 GCA_032164185.1 Moxostoma hubbsi
ATCATTTACTCGCCCTCATGCCATCCCAGATGTGTATTACTTCCTTTATTCTGCTGAAAACTAACAAAGATTTTTAGAAGAATTTCTCAGCTATTTTGGTCCACACAGTGTAAGTGAATGGGTGCCAAAATGTTAAAGCTCCAAAAAGCACATAAATGCAGCATATAAGTAATCCATAAGACTCCAGTGGTTTAATCCATGTCTTCAGAAGTGATATGAGAAACAGATCACGTTCACATTCTTGTTCTTGTGTTTTTGGTGATTACATATTCTTCTCTGCATATCGCCCCCTGCTGGGCTGTAAGAAGAACATCTAGCAAAAAAAGACTTAAATATTGATCTGATTCTCACCCACATCTATCATATCACTTCTGAAGACTTGGATTAAACCACTGGAGTTGTATGCATTACTTTTATGGTGCCTGCATTTGCTTTTTAGAGCATAACAATTTTGGCACCCATTCACTTGCATTGTAAGGACCGGCAGAGCTGAAATATTCTTGTTATAAAATCTTCATTTGTGTTCTGCAGAAGACAGAAAGTCACACACACCTGGGATGGCATGAGGGTGAGTAAATGATGGACCTAAAGTCATCCCTTTTATCCATTGAAAAATGGATCGCAATATTTCGGAAAACAAAACAGCCAAACGTTATTTTGTACCTGACTTTTGAATCTGTCAATCACCATGGGCAAAAGTCCATCCTCTTGTCCTGGCTCGGCCGTTCTGATGATAAAATCCACATCATGACCGAACTCTTTTGCCCTGTAGACATAAAGGATATTATACATTACATGCATATTCACAGTCACCTGTGTTTTATAAAATAATACTCTCCATTCTGTCTCAAGGAGGACATGGCACAGATCATATGATGAGATACACAATACTCTTGTGAGTAACAGTATGGGGACATACGGCTCAATTAATTACTTTGCCCTTTACCTACTTCTCTAATAAGCCATTCACCCTGTATCATTAAACTCCACAGTGCTCGTCGTTGCTGGAGCTGTCAGGCCGTTTTATGAGTTTCACTGCTGAGACGGGAGATTATGAAAATGAGTCACTGAAACACAGACCGAGTTCAGGCAGGTGCATGCTGGGAAGAGGGAGATATTACGAGATATAGAGGAGAGCGGGGCAATTTCAGTCACTCTATAGACTCTATAAACTTTACATCCTAAGCTTCAAAAAAGTTTCTGAATATTTAGAAGATTCATTTCACACTCTAGTGGGGTGTGATGTCACACTTTTTGGGATAAGTTGACACAATAAGAACCTGCTATTGCTGAACACTGATTTGAGAAGAATAGAATATCTTTGTTTTAAATATGAAATACTAGCTGATATTAACTTTATGGCTTTTTAGCAATAATTTAAACAGTTCAACAGTTATAAAACACAAAACAATTCATGTAACAGGTAAAAAAAAAATGGAAACTTGAATGAAGATGAAAGCTGCTTAAAAACAATCAAACTAATTATTGAATTAATTTGCAAAGAAATCCCTTGAACATCCCTATGTTAGATCTATGAGTTTAATTAAGCTAAAAAAATAGAAATAAATATATTTAGAAATAAATAAATGTGGAAATAAATAAACATATGTAGAAATATTTAAATAGAAATAAATATATATATAAATATATTTAGAAATAAATACATGTGGAAATAAATAAACATATGTAGAAATATTTAAATAGAAATAAATATCTATATAAATATATTAAGAAATAAATACATGTGGAAATAAATAAACATAAGTAGAAATATTTAAATAGAAATAAATATCTATATAAATATATTTAGAAATAAATACATGTGGAAATAAATAAACATGTAGAAATATTTAAATAGAAATAAATATCTATATAAATATATTTAGAAATAAATAAATGTGGAAATAAATAAACGTAGAAATATTTAAATAGAAATAAATATCTACATAAATATATTTAGAAATAAATACATGTGGAAATAAATAAACATGTAGAAATATTTAAATATAAATAAATATCTATATAAATATATTTATAAATAAATACATGTGGAAATAAATAAACATGTAGAAATATTTAAATATAAATAAATATCTATATAAATATATTTATAAATAAATGTGGAAATAAATAAACATATGTAGAAATATATAAATTGAAATAAATATCTATATAAATATATTTAGAAATAAATTCATGTGGAAATAAATAAACACATGTAGAAATATTTAAATAGAAATAAATATGTATATAAATATATTTATAAATAAATAAATGTGGAAATAAATAAACACATGTAGAAATATTTAAATAGAAATAAATATGTATATAAATATATTAAGAAATAAATACACGTGGAATTAAATTATGTAGAAATATTTAAATAGAAATAAATATCTATATAAATATATTAAGAAATAAATACATGTGGAATTAAATTTACATGTAGAAATATTTAAATAGAAATAAATATCTATATAAATATATTAAGAAATAAATAAATGTGGAATTAAATTATGTAGAAATATTTAAATAGAAATAAAAATCTATATAAATATATTTAGAAATAAATAAATGTGGAATTAAAATAAACACATGTAGCAATATTTAAATAGAAATAAATATCTATATAAATATATTAATAAATAAATAAATAAATGTGGAATTAAATTAACACGTAGAAATATTTAAATAGATATAAATATCTATTAAATATATTTAGAAATAAATAAATGTGGAATTAAACACATGTAGAAATATTTAAATAGAAATAATATCTATATAAATATATTTAGAAATAAATAAAAGTGGAATTAAATTAACACTTTTAGAAATACTTAAATAGAACTAAATATCTATATAAATATATTTAGAAATAAATAAATGTGGAAATAAATAAACATATGTAGAAATATTTAAATAGAAATAAATATCTACATAAATATATTTAGAAATAAATACATGTGGAAATAAATAAACATATGTAGAAATATTTAAATAGAAATAAATATCTATATAAATATATTTATAAATAAATAAATGTGGAAATAAATAAACATATGTAGAAATATATAAATTGAAATAAATATCTATATAAATATATTTAGATATAAATTCATGTGGAAATAAATAAACACATGTAGAAATATTTAAATAGAAATAAATATGTATATAAATATATTTATAAATAAATAAATGTGGAAATAAATAAACATGTAGAAATATTTAAATAGAAATATATATGTATATAAATATATTAAGAAATAAATACACGTGGAATTAAATTATGTAGAAATATTTAAATAGAAATAAATATCTATATAAATATATTAAGAAATAAATACATGTGGAATTAAATTTACATGTAGAAATATTTAAATAGAAATAAATATCTATATAAATATATTAAGAAATAAATAAATGTGGAATTAAATTATGTAGAAATATTTAAATAGAAATAAAAATCTATATAAATATATTTAGAAATAAATAAATGTGGAATTAAAATAAACACATGTAGCAATATTTAAATAGAAATAAATATCTATATAAATATATTAATAAATAAATAAATAAATGTGGAATTAAATTAACACGTAGAAATATTTAAATAGATATAAATATCTATTAAATATATTTAGAAATAAATAAATGTGGAATTAAATTAACACTTTTAGAAATACTTAAATAGAACTAAATATCTATATAAATATATTTAGAAATAAATAAATGTGGAAATAAACATATGTAGAAATATTTAAATAGAAATAAATATGGATCTAAATATATTTAGAAATAAATTTGCAAATTAATAAATATGGAAATAAATAAATGTATACATAAACGTGGATATAAATAATACATAAATAATTTCATAAAATTTGCAAGTATAAATAAAAATATCAAATGATCTTTTGAAAATTAGAATATGTACTTGTTTTTCTGTGTAAAAATTTCTTTGAAATTATTATTATTATTTATTTATTTTTAGACAATTTTGGTCCTGCTTAACCTTTTACCTATGTTATAAAACTGACTCTTGTCTTAATGTTTCCCTGTGTGGGTTTATGCTGTTCATTTGTTTACATTACAGCCATTACAAAACATGATGATATATTCTAATGTTGGACAGTAAGAACTAGACATTTGAAACAAACATACAAAACAACTGCCAGAGAAAACAAGCATTTATGCAATTAGACTTTTGTCTCAAAACCTTATAGAAACATCTGTACGATATAGCCCCAGTCTTACCAGTGTATAAGGATACATATGATAAAATACAGAATACATTTGCATGCTGAAGACGTAAATACATCAGGTGGCATATTCATGTAAAGGACCATGTGCAAAAGCTGTCCTTTGTAAATGTACTTAAGTCAACACAAATGAGTCTGAGTAGCAAAAAAGCATATAAATATGAATTTGTCTCTTTTAACAGCAGACTGCACAAGTGAGAATCACAAGCGTAGGCACGGTGAACAGATAAGAGCCTCTCGGAAGTCAGAACTTGCACTTTTCTTGCCTTTTGCTCTCAGATGCAAGATTAGAGAAGTGCTGAATAAACATATCTTAATATAATGGAACATCAGGACGCTATTAAACGGCACTTTTCATCAAAGCGTAAAGGAAAAGCTATATTCGTCTTTTTAAGATTTCATGCGGCATGTGAATTGTGTAGTGGTGGTATTGTTTAGGAATGAAGTATTTACAGCTGGATGCAGTATTAGGTTACGGAAGAGCACATCCCTGAACTCTCGGTCTATCCCAAAATGTCTAAACATGAGAAATTCACAACAGAGTAAATTATAAATGTAGCTTATATTTTAGTATTTTTATTGTTCCGGAGCTCAGGTTTTCAGGACAGTTTTCTCATGCACATTTTAAATATATTCATATTTTACATGTTTTTATAAATGTTTATATAAATGTAAATAGTTTATACATTTTTAAAAATATTTGCTAAATTTTTATGCCATTTTAGTCAAAGTAAAATTGACTAATATTAATAAATATGACATTATTTAAAGGATGTTTTATCTAAAGTAAAATGACAAAATGATAAAAATGGAGAGTCATGTTATGCTATGTGAGGGTTGATCGCTTAAAGCCGAGAATTAAGAGAATAAAATTCGCTAAAATGATCCTTTTAAGCAATATTAAGCCATTTTGCTTGTTAAACTGTGCTGGGAGTGAGCAACGGGATAATTTGCTCATGTTGTGGGTTCGATGTTGTTGTTAACTGAGGCCAAATATATTATATTTATTTTATTTTATTGAACATATTTATGTGCAATTTAATGGTTTATGTTAAGAAAAAAACAAGGTAAAAAAAACAAAAAAGTAATAATAATATATATTCATATGCAGTATATGTAACAATCACCAGACTTGAGCAATCTGGTAGCACTAGTGTCACGGAAAGTCTCGTGAGCGTGCACGGACCATCAGATTTCCGAGCGATGAAGACCAGTTGGGACAGTTATGACCCCGAAGAAGAGTCACCGGGGGTTAACTGCTCACGTTGAAGCTATTCCCCCTTGGACACTATGTTACCCCTTTTGGACATTTTACGTTTATTATTTATTTCTGTGTTCATGTGTGCATGTGTGCATGTGTGTATGTGTGCGTGTGTGCATGTGTGCATGTGTGTATGTGTGTATGTGTGTATGTGTGCATGTGTGTATGTGTGCATGTGTGCATGTGTGCATGTGTGCATGTGTGCATGTGTGTATGTGTGCATGTGTGTATGTGTGCATGTGTGTATGTGTGCATGTGTGCATGTGTGCATGTGTGTATGTGTGCGGGCACGAGAAGGAGAGAGAGAAATGCAGAATAATGCAGAAGCAACTAATGATGGATAAAAATAATGGAAATTTTGCAGTTTTAGTCAGTTTTAGTGCAAAACTGTAACTATTTTAGCTCCTGTTTCAGAACAAATAAAGCAGGCTTCAGGTCTGAAAACACCCTAAATCACTTTATTGTAATTCTTTATGCTCACGCGGTACTCCTGTTGTTATTTCGGTGAGCTCCAAGTGACAGGGATTGAGAGAGAGTTGCGGTGAGTTGGTATGTCTGTCACCCCTCAACAGGGCTGGACCGGGAAGAGAAATCATCGGCCCGAGATTCTACATAGCAACTGGCCCAAAAGATGGATTTTGTGGTCCATTCTGCATAACGCGCTGGCTCATTTTAGCTTATCACGGCCCATTCGGCCCGTTTCGCAGCCAGCACACTTGTCCGCTCGGTTCTCCCGATGGCCAGTCCGCCTCTGATCGGCCCCAAAGTGCGTCAGCCCACCGGGAAAATGCCCGGTATGCCAGATTACCAGTCCAGCCCTGCTCATCCACCATTCTTAATCAGCATGCATCATATCTCGGACTGAAGAGATGGGTTAGCATGTGTGACACCATCGGCCAAAATCGAGTTGTTTGGAGTCTGCTAGTGCGGTGCTGGCATTGGCAACTGCATAGAAATCACCCTCAACATCCTAACACGAAAAGTATTTTTTTGTGGTAATCAACATTATATCACACATGCTGTCGGATGAGTCGGATGAACTTGTACTGATATTCCTTAAAGCTGCGAGATGAGAAACACGCTTCAGCTTTACTGTCTTTTTTACTTATTGACAAAGACAAAAATATATTTTTTTTAGCACTGATGCAACAAAATGAAGAGCAAAGGGAGCAGATTAGTTGTCTAATTGCTGTTTATCTCTGTATTTAATTACTCTTGCTCCATCACAGATAATGATGGGAAAAGTACTTATGTCACAACCCCGTCGCCTCATAAAGTGGCTAAATGAAGATGATTTTCTTCCCGCAAAGCTTAATCACTGTTCTTCATCAACAGCACAAAAGTAATGCAAGTATAAACTTAATTGTACATTCAAAATTAAAAATGTCAACCCTGTGTGATCTATCCCAAATTATCTTCCACCGTCGTTTTTAATTGGCGTGCTTCTTAAAAGCCGGGGCTCAAAGGAAAATCGGGAGTTTCTCTGCTGGTAATTATGCCAGTGTGGTGGCATTCGTGTGCGCTCGACTCGGAAATACAATCATTGTGGCATGACTTGGAGGTAGCATGAGTCTGTGGTACTATGACAAATAGCAGCAAAGTGAGAAAAGCTCTCCCGGGGTCATTTTAGAAGAGCTTATTCAGTGGGCGAGTAATGTGACAATGTTCAATTAGATCTCAACAAGCCTTGCTAATGTGCTAAAGTTCAGCGCTAGCATGTGGGAGTGCCAGCGTATCCACAGAGCTGCATTAACAGCCATTACTATGCTTGAGTAATATATATATATATATATATACACACATACCTATGGCTGAAAAAAATATTAGCCGTATAAATGCATTTTAATGCTGTGGTCTTTTCAGACTGTTAGGATACAATGATGCACACTGTTAAGTGCACTTTGGAAAGATCAGTACGTAAGGTCACTTCATATTTATAGTATGTACTTTACAGGAAACTGTATAATCGTACACTCTTGGTCTTTCAAATGATCTTTTTACAAAGTACAACCTTATAGGGCAAAACTGGTGTCATGTACGCATAAGGTACAGCACTCCTGGAGAACCATCAAAGACTATTTTGCTGCTGTCCCATGTTTAGAAGAGTTTAGAAGCTGTAATGTCTGATGCAAATCAGTTTCACGGGCTAAAGAGAGACGTTCACACTGCTGTAACGACTGCTGGAAGAAGAGTGATGTCATAATTACTGGCCAAAACACATGGGCTCGAGTTAGGGTTCGTCCCGTATTTAAAGATGAAATTATGCGACGCTTATCGAATCGATACGGGACACGATTTGTCCTGTATTTAAGCGGGTCAGATGGCGTCATGGTGAAATCGTTCCAGATCGCTAATTTAACACTGATGGGACTATGGTGGGTAAAGGACCATCCGAAAAGTCCACAAATGGTGGTAAAACTGTGGAGTCATAAAGGAATAAAAACATACGTATGAACCAACCAAAATGGATACATAAATAAGATAAAGAAGACACATAATCAAAAAGATCAAAATAAATATACAAATTGTATTAATAACACTTATTAGCTCTTAACGAATTTATTATGTAGTTAAGGGCTAATAAGCATTATTAATACAAATGTTATAGACTTTCTTATATCCTGAAATTAGAACTTTCCTGACCTCAGATGTATTAAAAAAAAACTTCTTTAAATGTTAAAAATATATATTAAATTTGATCTTTTTGATTATTTGTCTCCTTTATCTTATTAATGTATACATTTGGTTTGGGATACGCCCATTCCATACAGTAGTCTCTGTAGTAACATTCAAGCGTATTGGTTGACTGATGAGTGCGCCCGTGCCCGTGCCCGTGCATATGTGTGTGTGTGTGTGTGTGTGTTTGCTTAAACAGTGAAACAACTCTGGCTACGTCTAGGACTTCAGGGGCTAATACAGCTGCATGCAGACAGAGGTGTGTTCACTCATTTCTGTTTTATTAATTAATTTATTTTCATTGCATCACAAATGTCATGGACTCGGCTGGACTTGGAGTCCCAAAGGCTCGAGTCCGAGTAAAAATGCATCCGAGTTCATGACACATGGACTCGTGACTCGGACTTGAGTCCGAGTCACGGACTTGAGTCCGAGTCCAAACTCGAGTACCCGAACTCTACTTTTCAGAGTGACAAATGACAAGAAACGCTGTTAGACACAAATACGCGCTTTTGAAGAAGCACACTTGATCATATTTTCAAAACAGACGAAAGATGAAGCCGTCGATGCACGTCCTTGATTCGCTGTGTGTTTAGAGGTTTATTGGCACGTTGGCCATAACACGCATGACAAGTTCTCACCAGGGCTGGACTGGCATTCTGGCATAACGGGCATTTTCCCGGTTGGCCGACGCACTTTGGGGCCGATCGGGGCGGACTGGCCGAGCGAGCCGGTGAACTGAAATCAGCCCGGGATTTTACATAGCAACTGGCCCAAAAGAAACGTAGTTGATTGTATAATGCAAACATTAAAATGAGTCATGCACTATAGTAAAAGTGTCAGATGTCATAATATAGCAACAGGGTGAAAAGTAAGTGTTTATGAACTGATAATCTGCCATTTTACTTGTGATTTGTGTGAAAGTAAATGAAAGTCATTGTTGTTGCAAGTGTTCATTTGACCAGGAAACTGACCGGCCTGATACAGGAACACCTGCTGATGGATGGAAGAAAGAAAGAAAGAAAGAAAGAAAGAAAGAAAGAAAAAAGAATGATGTAAAGAAAAAGGAAGGAAGAATGATGGATGGATGGATGGAAGAAAGAAAGAAAGAAAGAAAGAAAGAAAGAAAGAAAGAAAGAAAAAAAATTATGTAAAGAAAAAGGAAGGAAGAATGGATGGATGGATGGATGGATGGATGGATGGATGAAAGAAAGAAAAAAAAAAGAATGATGTAAAGAAAAAGGAAAGAAGAAAGAATGGATGGATGGATGGATGGATGGATGAAAGAAAGAAAGAAAGAAAGAAAGAAAGAAAGAAAGAAAAAAGAATGATGTAAAGAAAAAGGAAGGAAGAATGATGGATGGATGGATGGATGGATGAAAGAAAGAAAGAAAATAAAAAATAAAAAATGGATGGATGGATGGATGGATGGATGAAAGAAAGAAAGAAAGAAAGAAAGAAAGAAAGAAAATAAAAAAATTAAAAATGGATGGATGGATGGATGGATGGATGGATGAAAGAAAGAAAGAAAATAAAAAATAAAAAAATGGATGGATGGATGGATAAAAGAAAGAAAGAAAGAAAGAAAGAAAGAAAGAAAATAAAAAAATAAAAAATGGATGATGGATGGATGGATGAAAGAAAGAAAGAAAGAAAGAAAGAAAGAAAGAAAGAAAGAAAGAAAATAAAAAATAAAAAATGGATGGATGGATGGATGGATGAAAGAAAGAAAGAAAGAAAGAAAGAAAGAAAGAAAGAAAGAAAATAAAAAATAAAAAATGGATGGATGGATGGATGGATGGATGAAAGAAAGAAAGAAAGAAAGAAAATAAAAAAATTAAAAATGGATGGATGGATGGATGGATGGATGGATGAAAGAAAGAAAGAAAGAAAGAAAGAAAATAAAAAATAAAAAATGGATGGATGGATGGATGGATGGATGGATGGATGGATGGATGAAAGAAAGAAAGAAAGAAAGAAAATAAAAAAATTAAAAATGGATGGATGGATGGATGGATGGATGAAAGAAAGAAAGATAATAAAAAATAAAAAATGGATGGATGGATGGATAAAAGAAAGAAAGAAAGAAAGAAAGAAAATAAAAAAATAAAAAAAGAATGATGGATGGATGGATGGAAGAAAGAAAGAAAGAAAGAAAGAAAGAAAGAAAAAAAATTATGTAAAGAAAAAGGAAGGAAGAATGGATGATGGATGGATGGATGAATGAAAGAAAGAAAGAAAGAAAGAAAGAAAGAAAGAAAGAAAGAAAGAAAGAAAGAAAGAAAAAAGATTGATGTAAAGAAAAAGGAAGGAAGAATGATGGATGGATGGATGGATGGATGGATGAAAGAAAGAAAGAAAGAAAGAAAGAAAGAAAGAAAGAAAGAAAGAAAGAAAGAAAGAAAAAAGATTGATGTAAAGAAAAAGGAAGGAAGAATGATGGATGGATGGATGGATGGATGGATGAAAGAAAGAAAGAAAAAAAAGAATGATGTAAAGAAAAAGGAAGGAAGAATGGATGGATGGATGGATGGATGGATGGATGGATGGATGGATGGATGATGAATGGATGGATGGATGAAAGAAAGAAAGAAAAAAAAAGAATGATGTAAAGAAAAAGGAAGGAAGAATGATGGATGATGGATGGATGGATGAAAGAAAGAAAAAAAAGAATGATGTAAAGAAAAGGAAGGAAGAATGATGGATGGATGGATGGATGGATGGATGGATGGATGGATGATGGGTGGATGAAAGAAAGAAAGAAAGAAAGAAAGAAAGATGATATGATGAAAAAGGAAAGAAGAAAGAATGGATGGATGGATGGATGGATGGATGGATGATGGATGGATGGATGGATGATGGATGGATGAAAGAAAGAAAGAAAAAAAGAATGATGTAAAGAAAAAGGAAGGAAGAATGATGGATGGATGGATGGATGGATGGATGGATGAAAGAAAGAAAGAAAAAAAGAATGATGTAAAGAAAAAGGAAGGAAGAATGGATGGATGGATGGATGGATGGATGAAAGAAAGAAAAAAAAGAATGATGTAAAGAAAAAGGAAGGAAGAATGATGGATGGATGGATGGATGGATGGATGGATGATGGATGGATGGATGGATGATGGGTGGATGAAAGAAAGAAAGAAAGAAAGAAAGAAAGATGATATAAAGAAAAAGGAAAGAAGAAAGAATGGATGGATGGATGGATGGATGGATGATGGATGGATGGATGGATGGATGATGGGTGGATGGATGGATGGATGGATGGATGATGGGTGGATGGATGGATGGATGATGGGGGATGGATGGATGGATGGATGATGGATGGATGGATGGATGGATGGATGATGGGTGGATGGATGGATGGATGGATGGATGGATGGATGGATGGATGGATGGATGGATGGATGATGGATGGATGGATGGATGATGGGTGGATGGATGGATGATGGATGGATGGGATGGATGGATGGATGGATGCACCACAGATGTGTGAAGAGACAGATATGTCACAGTCTATACACTGATCCTCTATAGATGTTAAAGCATAAAGTAAATCCACCAATTACTAAAACTGTCACGGCCATCGTGTGACGCTTCCAGGAAGTCCAACTGACTGTTACAGATTTGCATTTTTACCGTTAAAGTTTGAGACGAGTGTTTCGAGGTAAACATGATGCTTTCTCACTGTGGTAATCCTGTTACAGCGATGCTTAGTCACATTAGTCATCCTGAGAGATAGATAGAGAAATGTCATATGAGGAACGCTCGTATATGCAGCCGTGAATAATCGCCCTATAGTCAAAACCTCCCCACATTCAACATACTCGCTCAATTACACTCTTTGTCAATGTCACATGTCTGCGTTTGATGAATGCTATGGACAACTAGCAATGAAGGTTTGTGATGGCATAATTGAGCACCAAAAAAAGGGTTGTGGAGATGAACACTAGTCGACCGCGGAGGTCTGAGATGGTTTTATATCTTCTTGTATATCCCTATAAAGCATTAAATATTATATGCTTCAGACTAAAGATTGTCAATGAGTCTAAAGTCATTTTTATGTGTATAGTGCTTTTCACAGCTTGACCGAAAAGCATGCATTTACTCACTTATGTCGTTCTAAAAAAGGAGATGTTTAGGAGAATGTTCATGCTGCTCTTTTCCATACAAGTGGAAGAGAACAAGGACGGACATGATTGAGCTCCAAAAATGACAAAAAAGCACCTTAACCAGTGACACTAGTCATCAATGCTATACTGAAGTACATTCATATCACAATATATCCAAACACAAATTATATTTGAAGAAGATTATCAGTGAATAATGACTTACATTTTTGTCTGTTTGTCACACAAAGACATTATATCTCTTCAGAAGACGCGGCGATATAAGCCTTATATTGCAACTTTCTTGAAATGTTTGGTTGATTACGAGATATATAAAGATACACACTTTTTAATGGAAACTGTTGCTGCTACTCTATATCTGTCATATTGCACATATTACATTTAATATTCATATGCATACTTTGTACATATAGTATGTTTCTCTTTCCCCTATTTTATTTTGTATTTTATTGTTTTTAAATGGGCATTTAAAAAAATATATATATTATTGTGGTTTTACTTCTATTTCTACTCCTTATTTATATAAAGTATATATATAATCGTTATAGTAAACTGTGGGAGGGATGAAAGAAAGAAAAAAAGAAAGAAAGAAAGAAAATAAAAAAAATGGATGGATGGATGGATGGATGGATGGATGGATGAAAGAAAGAATGAAAGAAAGAAAGAATGAAAGAATGAAAGAAAATAAAAAATAAAAAAATGGATGGATGGATGGATGAAAGAAAGAAAGAAAGAAAGAAAGAAAGAAAGAAAATAAAAAATAAAAAAATGGATGGATGATGAAAGAAAGAAAGAAAGAAAGAAAGAAAATAAAAATTTAAAAAATGGATGGATGGATGGATGGATGAAAGAAAGAAAGAAAGAAAAAGAAAGAAAGAAAGAAAGAAAGAAAGAAAATAAAAAAATGGATGGATAGATGAAAGAAAGAAAGAAAGAAAGAAAGAAAGAAAGAAAGAAAGAAAGAAAATAAAATTTTTAAAAATGGATGGATGGATGGATGGATGGATGAAAGAAAGAAAGAAAGAAAGAAAGAAAATAAAAAATTAAAAATGATGGATGGATGGATGGATGGATGGATGGATGAAAGAAAGAAAGAAAGAAAGAAAGAAAGAAAGAAAGAAAGAAAGAAAATAAAAAATTTCAAAATGGATGGATGGATGAAAGAAAGAAAGAAAATAAAAAATAAAAAAATGGATGGATGGATGGATGGATGGAAGAAAGAAAGAAAGAAAGAAAGAAAATAAAAAATTTAAGAATGATGGATGGATGGATGAAAGAAAGAAAGAAAGAAAGAAAGAAAGAAAGAAAGAAAGAAAGAAAGAAAGAAAGAAAAGAAAAAATTTCAAAATGGATGGATGGATGGATGAAAGACAGAAAGAAAGAAAGAAAGAAAGACAGAACCCCAGTCTCATGTAACAAGATGATAAAGCATGTTCTCCTTATACAGGAGTGTAATTGTAGTTTCATTATTTACTGTAGATGTATATAATAATGCTTTATGTTGCATCACTCTGGGCAAGAACCGCCTACACAGGAAATGTCTGAATGACAGTTAAAGTGACCAACCGCAGTACATTATGCCTTTGAAACACTCTGATCTATATATACAGCAACAAGTTTCTAACGTCAGATGAAGACATCTTTGAAGAACACATAGCAGCTGGACAAAGAGGCTTTACTGAAGGATGCTAAAGTTAAACTAGATGTGACCCCTTGAATAAAGAGATACAAGAGAAGCATTGTTTACCTGCGGAAGCCTCCTGTAATGGTGACAGTGGCAGATGAGTTGACACCGGTAACAGCTTCCTCTACTATAGTCTTCAGTGCATCGGCCTCTGACCTGCTCACAGGTTTACTGATGTCTTCATAGAACATGAACCCTGAGAAGAGTCACTGAAAATAATGACTGGACAACTAGCAAATGAATGGATGAAAAACTATGTCCACTAGATGTAATACAAACATTTCAAGAGCAACACAAACAGGTATTTCTTCATACTGTCCACACGTGTGAGAGCCACATTTTCTGCTGTGGCATAAAGCGTTATAGAGTGTTAGGAGTGAATTTGCAGCTTCCACACTGAAGCTCTACCAAAAACAGTCAACTGTTTAACTATCAAGTGCTTTTTTGGCAACACATTTCTCACTAGAAATCTTTCATTAAAGTCTGCTTTTATGGTTCAAGTGTGAAGAGCATTAATTACAGTTGTCACAGGCTCTTAAAAACCTCTATTATGTGTTCAGCTCCTGCACGTGTCCAGGTGCTGTTAACCTTCTATGACTTACAAAACTGAGTACTGTGGTGGTTTTAGATAGCAACACAATGGTCCTGAATCATTACCTTATTCGTATGCCATGGTATTTACATGTTAAAGACATGGTATTATCATGGTACATACTTGAAAACAGGGTATTACCATGTTACATGTGCACAAATCTTTGTATTGTGATTGTATATGTCCAAAAAACATGGTAGTATGATGGTATATTTCCAAATAAATATAGCATTATGATGGTATACATCCAAAAAACCTGGTATTTCCATGGTACATATACCAAATACATGGTATTGTGATGGTACATGTGCCAAAAACATGGTATTCTGATGGTATATGTCCAAAAACATGGTATTATGATGGTACATGTGCCAAAAACATGGTATTGTGATGGTATGTCCAAAAACATGGTATTACGATGGTACATGTGCCAAAAACATGGTATTCTGATGGTATATGTCCAAAAACATGGTATTACCATGGTACATATACCAAAAACATGGTATTATGATGGTATGTGTACAAAAACATAGTATTGTGATGGTACATGTGCCAAAAACATGGTATTCTGATGGTATATGTCCAAAAACATAGTATTGTGATGGTACATGTGCCAAAAACATGGTATTGTGATGGTACATGTGCCAAAAACATGGTATTATGATGGTATGTGTACAAAAACATAGTATTGTGATGGTACATGTCCAAAAACATGGTATTATGATGGTATATGTACAAAAACATAGTATTGTGATGGTACATGTGCCAAAAACATGGTATTGTGATGGTATGTGCCAAAAACATGGTATTGTGATGGTATATGTCCAAAAACATGGTATTACCATGGTACATGTGCCAAAAACATGGTATTATGATGGTATATGTCCAAAAACATGGTATTACCATAGTACATGTGCCGAAAACATGGTATTATGATGGTATATGTCCAAAAACATGGTATTACCATAGTACATGTGCCAAAAACATGGTATTATGATGGTATATGTCCAAAAACATGGTATTATGATGGTACATGTGCCAAAAACATGGTATTCTGATGGTATATGTCCAAAAACATAGTATTATGATGGTATATGTCCAAAAACATGGTATTATGATGGTATATGTCCAAAAACATAGTATTATGATGGTATATGTCCAAAAACATGGTATTATGATGGTATATGTCCAAAACATGGTATTGTGATGGTACATGTGCCAAAAACATGGTATTGTGATGGTATATGTCCAAAAACATGGTATTATGATGGTACATGTGCCAAAAACATGGTATTGTGATGGTATGTCCAAAAACATGGTATTATGATGGTACATGTGCCAAAAACATGGTATTCTGATGGTATATGTCCAAAAACATGGTATTACCATGGTACATATACCAAAAACATGGTATTATGATGGTATGTGTACAAAAACATAGTATTGTGATGGTACATGTGCCAAAAACATGGTATTCTGATGGTATATGTCCAAAAACATAGTATTGTGATGGTACATGTGCCAAAAACATGGTATTGTGATGGTACATGTGCCAAAAACATGGTATTATGATGGTATGTGTACAAAAACATAGTATTGTGATGGTACATGTCCAAAAACATGGTATTATGATGGTATATGTACAAAAACATAGTATTGTGATGGTACATGTGCCAAAAACATGGTATTGTGATGGTATATGTCCAAAAACATGGTATTACCATGGTACATGTGCCAAAAACATGGTATTATGATGGTATATGTCCAAAAACATGGTATTACCATAGTACATGTGCCGAAAACATGGTATTATGATGGTATATGTCCAAAAACATGGTATTACCATAGTACATGTGCCAAAAACATGGTATTATGATGGTATATGTCCAAAAACATGGTATTATGATGGTACATGTGCCAAAAACATGGTATTCTGATGGTATATGTCCAAAAACATAGTATTATGATGGTATATGTCCAAAAACATGGTATTATGATGGTATATGTCCAAAAACATAGTATTATGATGGTATATGTCCAAAAACATGGTATTATGATGGTATATGTCCAAAAACATGGTATTGTGATGGTACATGTGCCAAAAACATGGTATTGTGATGGTATATGTCCAAAAACATGGTATTACCATAGTACATATACCAAAAACATGGTATTATGATGGTATGTGCCAAAAACATGGTATTGTGATGGTACATGTGCCAAAAACATGGTATTATGATGGTATGTGCCAAAACATGGTATTGTGATGGTACATGTGCCAAAAACATGGTATTATGATGGTATGTGCCAAAAACATGGTATTGTGATGGTACATGTGCCAAAAACATGGTATTATGATGGTATGTGCCAAAACATGGTATTGTGATGGTACATGTGCCAAAAACATGGTATTATGATGGTATGTGCCAAAAACATGGTATTGTGATGGTACATGTGCCAAAAACATGGTATTATGATGGTATGTGCCAAAACATGGTATTACCATGGTACATATATATAAAAAAATATTATGATGGTATATGTCCTATAAAAACTGGGTGAACTAGTATTTTGCTTTTGCTTCATGAAATCACCAGATGTTCTGAAAACATCTTCATTTGGTTTTGACAAGTACAGTCCAGCTAGTGTTTTAATCTTTACTTTAAATCATTTAAATCCTTTTCTCATGTTTTAGTATAAAGACAAATTCCTTGCTGGGAAAATCATTGCTTTTATTTCATTCATGTATGCAAGTCTTACATTTATAATTGTCTTTCACACCAAATACAACGTTAAACGTCATCATAAACATCAGTACACAACCACACAGCCAGTGAAACCACTACAAACAGTGAAGCTGCAATCTGTACCGCCTTATACTCCACTGGAAATCTCCCAAATCCAATCTGCATAATTGTTTGAAGCCGCTGTGTTGTTTATAAATCAGCAGGTCCCAAACGACCATCCAAAGTTAACGGTAACATTGGCGGAAAATTACATGGCCTGACGAGTAGAGAAGTGGGCTGAGGACGCAGCAAACTCTGCATCATTAAACTTTCATCTCATAGCAGATTTTCCAAACAATCAGTAATTAACAAGCGAGTTCTCGATCATAAATCTATATTAAGACTTGAGACGATACAAGAACAAGTAGTGCGAACAGGTCAGATAAGGTAATCGCTTTATAAAAGGAACAATACGATTGTATTACAATTCAGAAATGAGATAACAGCGGAAACATGGTTGGCCTTTCTGTGTCTGGCCTTTCCCCAGATTTGATTGATGAGTTATGAATGTGTAACCACGAAAACTGTCACAGAACGCTATTAACCACCTCCTCGAAGCTCCCAAGAGGGTTTTTTTTAATATGGGTATTCCATATGGAAGCGGACTTACTGTATCGATGAGCAGATTTATTTTCCGAGGGGTTTTGTGTACCACACAGACAGAGATGACAGTGCCGCTGCACAACAGGTAAACAGAAGAGTAATTTTAGCAAATGAACCAGCCAGAAGCCAACGGTTCCAGATACACAACAGCCTGCAGACCAGCAGAGAGCAATAACACGAGAGAAATGACCAGCCAGTGACAACTGCACTTTGACATATTTTCACCATGCTGTTACTTTAAGGAGGAGTTATGGGCTACCTTCACTGGCAAAATGTTCCAAAAACATGGTATTACCATCGTACAGTACATGTGCAAAAAACATGGTATAACCACAGTAACTGTCCATTAAGTATTTTAGGCCTATTACCATGGTAAACTACCAAGAAATATGGTATTACCAGGGTAAATGACTACTAAGGTCTTCGCAGAGTTTATTTTTAACGATCCCCAAGTCCCGTCTTTTCATTGGCGGCACCATGGCTGTGGAATAGCCTTCCACTACATATCAGGTCTTGTACATCAGTTGATGTTTTTAAATCTTTTTAAACATTGTATGGACCAACAGAGCTGAAATATGTCCAAAAACATGGTATTACCATGGTACATATACCAAAAACATGGCATTATGATGGTATGTGCCAAAAACATGGTATTATGATGGTATATGTACAAAAACATAGTATTGTGATGGTACATGTGAGAAAAACATGGTATTGTGATGTTATATGTCCAAAAACATGGTATTATGATGGTATATGCCCAAGAAAATATGATCACATAACACCGATTTTATCATCTCTACACTGGCTACCAATTAAAATTGACTATATGTACAAAAACATAGTATTGTGATGGTACATGTGAGAAAAACATGGTATTGTGATGGTATATGTCCAAAAACATGGTATTATGATGGTATGTGCCAAAAACATGGTATTATGATGGTATATGTACAAAAACATAGTATTGTGATGGTACATGTGAGAAAAACATGGTATTGTGATGGTATATGTCCAAAAACATGGTATTGTGATGGTACATGTGAGAAAAACATGGTATTATGATGGTATATGTCCAAAAACATGGTATTGTGATGGTACATGTGCCAAAAACATGGTATTGTGATGGTACATGTGCCAAAAACATGGTATTGTGATGGTATATGTCCAAAAACATTGTATTACTATGGTACATATACCAAAAACATGGTATTATGATGGTATATGTCCAAAAACATGGTATTATGATGGTATATGTCCAAAAACATGGTATTGTGATGGTACATGTGCCAAAAACATGGTATTGTGATGGTACATGTGCCAAAAACATGGTATTGTGATGGTATATGTCCAAAAACATTGTATTACTATGGTACATATACCAAAAACATGGTATTATGATGGTATATGTCCAAAAACATGGTATTATGATGGTATGTGCCAAAAACATGGTATTATGATGGTATATGTCCAAAAACATGCGATTACCATGGTACATGTGCCAAAAACATGGTATTATGATGGTATGTGCCAAAAACATGGTATTATGATGGTATGTGCCAAAAACATGCGATTACCATGGTACATGTGCCAAAAACATGGTATTATGATGGTATTTGTCCAAAAACCTGGTATTATGATGGTATATGTCCAAAAACATGGTATTACCATAGTACATGTGCCGAAAACATGGTATTTAAAAACATCAGTTGATGTTTTTAAATCTTATTTGAAGTCTCACCTTTTTTCTCTTGCTTTTAACTGTGCTTAATGTGGGTTGCTTATTTTATGTGTTTTTATATTTTGTATATTATGTATTTATGCTATAATGTGAAGCACTTTGGTCAACATGTGTTGTTTTAAATGTGCTATAGAAATAAAATTGATTGATTGATTTATTGATTGATTGATATTACTATGGTAAATGTCCAAAAACACAGTATCACCATAGTACGGGTCCAAAAATATTTTAATACCACAGTGCATGTCCAAAAACATGGTATCATTATGGTATACAGAATGTCAACTGGTACATGTCCAAAAACATGGTATTATGATGGTAATTGTCCAAAAAAACATGGTATTATCATGGTACATGTCCAAAAAAATGGTATTACCATGGTAACGGTCCAAAAATCATGACATTACCATGATACGTATCCCAAAAACATGGTATTACCATGGTAACGGTTCGAAAAACATGATATTACCATGGTACATGTCCAAAAACATGGTATTATGATGGTAATTGTCCAAACAATCATGGTATTACCATAGTATATGACCAAAAACATATTATTGCAATGGTACATGTCTAAAAACATGTTATTACCATGGTAACAGCACAAAAAACATAGTATTGCCATGATACATATCCTAAAAATATGGCATTATGGTGGTAAATGTCCAAAATCATGGTATTACCACGGTACATTTCCCAAAAAAACATGGTATTACCATGGTACATGTCCAAAAACATGGTATTATGATGGTAAATGTCCAAAAACATTATAGTACCAAAGTACATGTCCGAAAATATGGTATTATGATGGTAAATGTCCAAAAACCTGGTAGCACCATGGTACATGTCCAAAAACATGGTATTATGATGGTAAATATCTAAAAACATGGTATTATGATGGTAAATGTCCAAAAACTTTGTATTATGTTGGTAAATGTCCAAAAACATGGTAGCACCATGGTACATGTCCGAAAACATGGTATTATGATGGTAAATGTCCAAAAACATGGTATTACAATGGTACTACATGTCTAATGCCATCACTGTACCATGATACTGTCACAATACTTTTTAAAAGGGTGAAATAAGGAATGCAACATTTTGGGCCAAAACATTTGTCAACATTAAATGTATTTGTATCGCATTTTACTTCCAAAGTGTGACATATTTTAGAGCGAAAAGGGATATTCAATGACAGGACTTTTTTTTCTTCACTTCTGAAGACTTAACCACTTTTATGATGCCTTTATGTCCTTTTTTGGAGATTTGTTGACTTAATTGACCTCACTGACTTACATTGTCTGGACATAAACACCTCATACATTCTTTATAATCTCTGTGTTACGCAGACATAAAAGTAATATGAGTTTGGGATGCTATGAGGGTGAATTTCTATTTTCGGGTGTTTTATGCTGACTTAAAAGTCTAAACTCCCTAAAGTGTCTCTGGAAGCATCTCCTCAGAAACACCTGTAGTATAATGAGTATTTACCTGCAGTCTGCATCCGGTTCAGTGTGATAGTGGGTTCCGTCAAGACCTGTTCAAACGAGCGGAGTCCTCTATAATACCAGCTCCCAGCTGTTTTAGGTCCAACACCAAAGACACTGTTGAACAACTTACATACAAACAGACACACTAAGTATCAATCATTTCTCACACCTAACCGGTTGCTAATTTCTAAAGTCTTAAAACAGCTTTAAAGTAACTTGACTTTTGATCACCCTACCTTCAGCGTTCTGTACCTCTCATCATTCAGTATCTCCTCAGCTTTAGATGACGCTCCAAATTCAATGATGTCCTGTGAAAATAAAGACATGGAAATGCAGTTTGTGTCTCTGTTATAAAGTCAAATTCAGTTCTACACATCGGCGAGCTGTCATGATTAAACACAGTCTCCGTGAGGCTGCACACACACACATCATCCCGGTTAATTACCTAATTAACTCTAATGAAACGCTCATTGCATTGTCTCCCATTGCTCTCGCTCTCTCGTGAAGATGCTTTGCAAGCTGTCTCACAAACTCAGAAACATTTTTTTCTTTTATTTTATTAGTCACATTCTGAGTGTTTTTGTTTCACAGTGCATCATTGAAAATGTCAATGATGATGTCACTCTTGGTGCACTGACGGTGGTTATGATACATGCGTGAACGAACGCCGTTGGCATCATTAATGTCAAACCTGACGTGCAGCGTCTTCACACGCTATGTTTGAATATGCGTAAGTGTGAATGAGATATCAGAACAATGCATGAACAAAAAACAGTCATTCTGTGAATGATTTAAATTTGGCCTAAAATTGACTGTTCCTGACACAAAGTTATAATATGTAATGCTGCATCAACTAATATCGATAAAATCGGTAATCATCGATAATGAAAATAACTGTCAGCAAATGTTGTTATTGATTAGCTGAATGTAGCAGTCACGTTAAAGTGTTGAAAAATCCAGTTGCATGCTTGAACTCATTAAAAATTAGATATTTAATGCGCTTCACTTACATTAGGATAATATTTCTATATTTTATAATGTATCCGTGTTATAAATTCAAAGTCATGCGCATTTTTTCCATTTTGCTAAATTGTTGTCTTTAATGCAAATGAGGAATATTCCGGATTTCAAGCTCAATCGACAGCATTTGTAGCATGATGTTCATTATCACAAAAATGCATTTTGAATTGCGCTTCCTTTTCTTTAGAAGGAGCAAATATCTGTGCAACAGTGAGACGCTTCCAGTGCGAGTCAATGGGGTTTAATCTGTAAACATTATAAAAACTCACTGTTTCAAAAGTATAGACACAAGACATAAACAATGTGTGTTAACATGATTTTACTGTCATTAAATCACAAACTAATCTTTTCTGTTTCATTTTACAAATTTCGTAACACTTTAAACCCTAAAACGACCTTAAAAACGATGATTTAAACAACTTTTCAGCTCAATTAATACTTGAGTACGTGCAATTTATACTGTAGCATTTATATTTTAAAACATTTTGTAAACATTATAGCATGCAATCATTTATGTTACGTTGTTTTTTGTTTGTTTGTTTTTACATAAAATACAGGAAATATATTTTGGCTATTTTATAATTTATAATTTATGATTATTTGGAAAATAATTGATTATCAAAATAATTGTTAGTTGCAGCACTAGAAAATACTTATTGATTCTGGAGTCATATGAAGTGTTTTGTTGTTGTTGTTGTTGTTGTTGTTGTTTTGTTTTTGTTTTTACCTTTAAAGTCGACATGAGGGTGAGTAAACAATAACAGAATTTTCAGTTTTTTAATTGCCTGTTGTCGTTGAAGCTGTTAAAGGGACAGTTCACCCCAAAATTAAAATTCTCTCATCATTTACTCCCTCATGCCATCCCACATGTGTAGGACTTTCTTTCTTCACCAGAACACAAATTAAGATTTTTAGAAGAATATTTCGGCTCTGTAGGTCCATACAATGTAAGTGAATGGTGACCACAAATTTTAAGCTCCAAAAAGCACATAAAGGCAGCATAAAAGTAATGCATACGACTCCAGTGGTTTAATCCATGTCTTCAGAAGAGATATGATAGGTGTGAGTGAGAAATAGATCAATATTTAAGTCTTTCTTTACAATAAAATGTTCTTCCTCCCTGTAGGTAGTGATATGCACAAAGAATTTGAATCACCAAGAACAAAAGAAGAAGAATGTGAAATTGGAGATTATAGTAGAAAATGACTTAAAAATGGATCTGTTTCTCACCCAAACCTATCATATCACTTCTGAAGACATGGATTAAACCACTGGAGTCGTAAGGATTACTTTTATGCTGCCTTTATGTGCTTTTTGAGCTTCAAAGTTCTGGTCACCATTCACTTGCATTGTATGGACCAACAGAGCTGAAATATTCTTCTAAAAATCTTCATTTGTGTTCTGGTGAAGAAAGAAAGTCCTACATATCTGGGATGACATGAGGGTGAATAAATGATGGGAGAATTTGCATTTTTGGAAAAACATTCATTCTTTATAGAAGGTTAAATGGGAAAAGAAAATGAGTCTGTTTTATATAGTTATTTGATTTCAACTTTTAACAACTAGTAAAATTGTTTATTTGTAAATCATCACTCATTCATAAAATGCTAATGTGTCTTTAATGTTTAAAATAGTATAATGTTACATGCTGTTTCTTGTATTCCCCTTGACTTCCTCTGTCAAATAAACACAAACACTACAAGTGGAAATCTTTAGGCACCTTTGCATGCAACAAGCATTTCAATATTTCTACAACAGTTCAAACCTTTGGACTTTTTCCCCACTATATAACATGAAAACTTTGGTATATATTTTCCTGAGGGCTCAAGCAACAGGCAGGAGAGTCTGAGTGAGAAATGGATTTGTTATCAGAGGTGTCGGGCATCCCCAGGCTCATACAACACCTCTATGATGGCATTGCTGTATACTCCAAGGCCGGGCAGGTGCTGCGTGTCCTCCGGGCGTTTCAGGGCGACAGGGAGGCTCTTGAGCACGGATGCAGCTCTGCGGAACGCCAGACAGGAGCCCTGATTCCCATTGAACTCGAAACTCTCCGCCAGCACCTCCAGCGCATCCTGCAGCACAGGGACAGTACAGAATGACACCAGCAGACAGACGCCGGGCAGCCGGAGATGGAGTGTGAATAACACGAGTGAGGAAAAGTGGAAAAGGTCAAATAAAGGGCAGAGGGAGAGAGAGACACAGGTTGAGCAAAACAGATGAAATCAGAAAAGATGTGATATGGTCATTCCTGCTATGACCCGACAAAATAAGTGTTCATCGCCCTGCTTGAAAAAAATAACACTTATATAATTAAGCCAGTATAAGCTTGTTTGATCATTTTAAATGGTTTAAGATGGTCTCCTGACCAGTTGAAAGTGCCTAAAACCCCTCTAAAACCTGCCAACAGACCAGTTTGACGAGGCTAGAGACCAGCTAAAACCAGCTTACCATCTGCTGCAGGTTTTTTTGTTGTTTTTTCAGCAGTGCGCTTAAAAATCTATAGTAATATAATGAAATGCTTTCCATTTATACTTTGCTTGCAAAAACAAATAGTTATGCAGTGCATTTGGGTTTGATGACTTCTGTGATGTTTTGTGTTTTAGTTTGGTTTGCTTTATAAAAATCACAAAAAACCTGTGAGATAATTTCAACATTTCAAAGGATGGTTAAAAATATTTCAATTATGCTACTGTCACGATTCAGTTGTCTGCCCTGTACTCTCCCCTGTCATCTGTTCCCCATGGACCACACTTCCCATCATCCCTTGCTCTGATCACCTCCAGCTGTTTCCCCCTTAGAGACTTCCACGGCTCCGCCTTCCACGTTCAACGAGCCAGCGCCGGTAGCCTCGACCATCCCCGAGCCAGCGCCTGTAGCCTCTACCATCCCCGAGCCAGCGCCTGTAGCCTCGACCATCCCCGAGCCAGCGCCTGTAGCCTCTACCATCTCGGGAGACGGAGCCATAGAAGACTCAGGAGGCGGAGCTGTAAAAGGCTCGGGAGGCGGAGCTCTAGAAGACTCGGGAGGCGGAGCCATAAAAGGCTCGGGAGGCAGAGCTCTGGAAGGCTTGGGAGGCGGAGCCATGGAAGACTCGAGTATGACCTCAGAGGTCATGAGAACTAGCAGAGACTGGAGCGAAGGTGCCCTCTTCCTTCTCTTTCTCCTTCGGCCTAGAGGCGCTGGCTCGGGGACGGTCGAGGCTATAGGTGCTGGCTCTGGGACGGTCGAGGCTATAGGTGCTGGCTCTGGGACGGTCGAGGCTATAGGTGCTGGCTCTGGGACGGTCGAGGCTACAGGCGCTGGCTCGGGGATGGTCGAGGCTACAGGCGCTGGCTCGGGGATGGTCGAGGCTACAGGCGCTGGCTCGCTGACCGTGGCAGTCGTGAGCTCTGGCTCGTTGATCGTGGAAGAGGGAGCCGTGGAAGGCTCTGAGGGCAGAACAGATGACAGGGGAGAACACAGGGCAGACAATGGTGAATCGTGACAGCTACATTGATATAAGTTGACTGTCAATCCCTTTGGGTGTTTCTTCAACTTAGGGCAATTTCATGTCCTAGGGATTGTTTTTAATTAAAAAACTAAATTGTATCTTTTTTTCTTTTTGTTATATGAAGGTCTCGTTAAAATTGAATTGGAAACCTTTTTACCCTGCCTTCATCATTTATTTTTGATACTTCTCAAATGCATTTTATATTTCTTGCCATATCTTTAGTAATCAAGTTACAGTTAATAGTTTAAGTACCTGAGAGCTTCATCTAAACATACATGTATTATAGAAATTCTCTATAGCAACACTACAGAGTTGAAAAGGAACAGCATTAACAGAATGATGCGACAGTGAGAAATAAGGTCTAGAGAGAGTAAAGATATGTGTCAGGTAAATGCTTGAATTGCATGTGCACTGACCCGTGATGATGGGGCGGCAGCAATCACAGAACATGCTGTCACATGCACAGTCTCTTTTGCTCTCTGTGTTCCTCTCTCACACTACACTTTTGTACCAGGGTGCCTTTCAGGTGAAATCACAGTGACATGCGGGTGTGATGGGTGAAGAGGAACCTGTCATTTTAAACTTGTTCACAAACTGTTTCCTTTAGGGCCCCTGGCACATGCACATGCATATGCGAGTACAGAAGATAACTTGCTGCAACAGTAGATCATTTTACAAAATATACAAGAGAATGAGAAACAATCTTCTGTTAGCCTTTTATTGCTCATTTTTCATCACGATGAAGCCAAAGAGGTCTATAATACCTGGACAGAACTATCAGTTAGCATTCCCATTTATTTTAATGCAAGTTGTCCGGCTTTCAGTTAACCCCTAGGAAGTGCATGATTTGAATTTTACAATTTTTGCTCATGGGCAATTAGTTCTAGATAAAGGTTTGCGCTGTAAAAGCCATGTGACTGCAACATGAGGCTTCTGAAAGTTCATGCAATATTTACGTCCTTTATTACTATACATTCTCCTCCCTGCCCAGTAGGTGGTGATACACACAAAGAATACAAATCGCCAAAAACAAAAGAAGAAGAATGTAGAAGTGAATTTGGAGAGTTATGGTAAAAAAGGACTTAAACATTTACCTGTTTCTCACCTACAACTATCATATACCCAACACCTGTTCCCTTGACCCCATTCCTTCCCACCGTCTCCAGGTCATCTCTACATCCATTCTACCTGCACTCACACACAATATGAACACACCTCTACTTACAGGCACTTTTCCCACTACATTTAAGCAGGCTCGTGTAACCCAGTTGCTGAAAATACCTGCACTTAACCTCACACAAGTAGAAAACTACAGACCAGTCTCTCTCATTCCATTCATGGCGAAAACACTTGAAAGGGCAGTTTTCCATAAAATCTCTATGTATCTCTCACAGAACAAGCTGCTGGATGACAATCATCGGGCTGAAAAAGTGGACACTCCACCGAGACTGCCCTGCTGTCTGTCTCTGTGTCGCTGAGACAGGTGAAAGCTGAATCCAGATCATCCGTCCTGATTCTGCTGAACCTTTCTGCAGCCTTTGACCCAGTAAACCATCATATCCTACTGTCCACCCTCTGTTTGCTGGGCATCACAGGAACTGTGCTTGACTGGTTTAATTCCTATCTCTCAGGTAGGTCCTTCAAGGTAGACTGGAGAGGGGAGGTGTCCAAGCCACATCAGTTACTTACTGGAGTACCGCAGGGCTCAGTGCTTGGGCCACTTCTCTTCTCTATATACATAACATCACTGAGATCCATCAGTTCCGGATGATGCACATATCAAATTCAAGGCTCTAATGCTGGCATACAGAACAGTCACTGGGTCTGCTCGAGCATACCTCAAATAATTTCTGCAGAGCTACACGCCCACTAGAAGCCTGCAGTCAACTAAGGAACATCGCCTTGTTGTACCAACACAAAGAGGTACCAAAAAACTTTCCCGGACACAACATAATAACACAACATAACACTGCTTTCCAGCATCACACAAAAGCATTCACACACAAACACTGCTGCGTGTGACTCTCTCACTCTAACTGGCATCCCTGGCTCCTCTTTATCCCTCTTCCAGCTGATTGAGCTGATTCAGTGCCAGGCGTCCATGGTTATGGCCCGGCCACACCCTCCTCCTCGTCACATACCCCCAACGCCCGATTCTGGCCAGGGAAGCCCCCATCCTGACTTACTCCCCCCTCCCTTCCTGGAGGGGAGATGTTGCTCCTTCACCCATCCTTCTGCTGGCCGGTCTTCCCCGCCTCCTGGGAATCTGAGTAGGATGACGGGAGGGAGAGCCTGAGAGAGTGAGAGGGGAGAGAGTGAGGAAAAAGAAAACACTGCCACACTGCCACATGGTCCTCAGCTAGCTGCACTGCCTCCTGGTGGACAGCAGCGGCGCCTTCGCCCTCTGGCAGATGGCAGTGGATTCCACCGCCTCATGGCAGACAACAGCATGCTCCTCTGCCCCCTGGCAGATGGCAACGGGCTCCTATGCCCCCTGGCGGACAGCAGTGGTGAGGACTCCATGAAGGGGTGTCTTCCTCCAATTCTGGGTTTTGGCACCGGTGTGACAGACATGCTTCTTGTTCGGTAGGGAAAGGAGGAAGCAGAAACTGGGATACCAATCAAAAATACTTTTAATAAACAAAACACAACATAAAACTGCTTTTCAGCATAACACAAAAGCGCTCACACACGAACACTGCTGCGTGTGAGTGTGTGTGTGTGTCTCTCTCTCTCTCTCTCTCTCTCTCTCTCTCTCTAATTGGCATCCCCGGCTCGTCTTTATCCCTCTACTGGCTGATCAGGCTGATTCAGCGATGGGCATCCATCGGCCCGGCCTGGCCATGCCCTCCTCCTCATCACACTATCACTTTAAGATCAGACTCAAACAAGAATTCTACAAAAAACATTTAAAAATCAAAAACATAAAACAATCAACAAATAAAAACACAAATTTGCATTTGTCCAGCACACAATGACCATTACGTTTTTTTAAAGGCCAAGTGATCAATAATTTAATTTAGAAATACAAATCTAATATATTAATTCATGTTGACAGTATTATATCCTTTACAACTAAAAAAATAAAAATAAAACTCGCTTTTGGCACCACCCGGTGGACATTTAACCTCAATTAAACTTCTGTCTTCAGCCACCGGGGGCACTAGTCTGAAATTTGGTCAGCAACGAATTTAGGTAAGTTCTTATCCTTCTAAGACCTCTAAAAAAAACTATATTTGCAAAAAAAAAAAAAAACCCCTCTTAAACCAGACTAAGCGTGTTAGCTGTTTTATGCCGGTTCTCCAGACTGACTGGCTGAAAAGTGTCCCAAACCCCTCTAAAACAGACCAACAGACCAGCTTAGACCAGCATAGGCTGGTTTTATTGATCTATTATAATATAATTAAATACTTGCAATTTACATGTTGCTTGCTAACAAATTGTATGCATACGCAGCTACCTTAGAATGGTCATCAATGGAGAAAGATGCTTTTTGCCCTCAGAATGGGGTAGATCTACCAGCAGAGGCTAACTGGACCATCTTAAGCCGCTAAACCTTGACAAACCGATCAACTTCCTGTTTCTTGTCTGAATCCATACAGCAGGATCAGAGATTCAGGAACAGATCAGAATCAGTTCAAACACACTCTCTCTCACACACACACACACACACACACACACACACACACACACCATATTTTGGTGCAGCGATCTTTATGAGGACTCTCCATAGACCCTTCCCCTAAATCTAACCCTCACAAAAAAACTTTCTGCATTTTTACATTTTCAAAAGAAACCTGCAGTAGATTAGTATGTTTTTTAAGCGATTTAAATGATGGGGACACTAGAAATGTCCTAATAAACCACATTTATACCATAATATCCTTGTAATTACCAGTTTATAACCTTAAAAAAATATCTTCATAAACCGCACACACACACACACGCGCACACACACACACACACACACACACACACACACACACACACACACACACACACATTGTTTCCATGACAAGCATTTGTGCAGACATATTTAAAAGCGCTCTCAACCGTGACATACACAACATCCTTGACACTGCACACACACACACATACACACACACACACACACACACATACACATACATGGCTCTTCTCGCAGTACTGGTTAATGAGTGCAGCAGGATGGTGATGCTGATGTCACGCAGTGGAGTTCTGCTGTGCAGTGAGCGTGTGCTTAAGATCAGGTCGATATCCTGGTGTGCGGTGACTGCACATGTCTGTGAGTGCATTTACATGCACTTTAAAAGTCTTATTTATATCCATCCATCCATCCACCCCCTCTTTCAGACAAGGCTTTGTCAAGTAAATATCAGATTTTGTCTTGACAAACTTTACCTATCTAGTTACATCTGATGTTCTGTAACTGTGATTAATTAAACATTAATCAAGGGGAAAAACAGTGTGAAAATGTGCTTTGTTGTAGATACAGCACTTGTGTGGACCTCACATTGTGTCATCTGCAAAATGAATAAATTAATTTTGTTGAGAGAGGAAAATGCCCAAGACTGGCGTGGTGAAACTCTGATTAAAATCTCCTCTGTAACTGACTGACAAATATCATGATTTAATGGAAAATGGAATCGTGATTGCTCTGTCGCCAAGAGAGAAAATGTACCTGCAATGCAAATACGATACGCCCTATCCCTTCACATTTTCATACCCATGACTCTACTTTCAGTTGTTGTCATCTTTAGAGAGTCGTCACATCAATCTAAATACTGACATATTACAGCATTGATTGACAGACAGAGTGAGCATGTGATAAAACCGTGTGTGTGTGTGTGTGTGTGTGTGTGTGAGTGAGTGAGTGCGTGAGAGTGTGTGTGAGTGAGTGAGTGAGTGAGTGTGTGTGTGTGTGTGAGTGAGTGAGTGAGTGAGTGTGTGTGTGTGTGTGAGTGAGTGAGTGAGTGTGTGTGTGTGTGTGAGTGAGTGAGTGAGTGAGTGTGTGTGTGTGTGTGAGTGAGTGAGTGAGTGTGTGTGTGTGTGTGAGTGAGTGAGTGAGTGAGTGTGTGTGTGTGTGTGAGTGAGTGAGTGAGTGAGTGTGTGTGTGTGTGTGAGTGAGTGAGTGAGTGAGTGAGTGTGTGTGTGTGAGTGAGTGAGTGAGTGAGTGTGTGTGTGTGTGTGAGTGAGTGAGTGAGTGAGTGTGTGTGTGTGTGTGAGTGAGTGAGTGTGTGTGTGTGTGTGAGTGAGTGAGTGAGTGAGTGTGTGTGTGTGTGTGAGTGAGTGAGTGAGTGTGTGTGTGTGTGTGAGTGAGTGAGTGAGTGAGTGTGTGAGTGTTTGAGTTAGTGAGTGAGTGAGTGTGTGTGTGTGTGTGAGTGAGTGAGTGAGTGAGTGAGTGAGAGTGTGTGAGTGTTTGAGTTAGTGAGTGAGTGAGTGTGTGTGTGTGTGTGAGTGAGTGAGTGAGTGAGTGAGAGTGTGTGAGTGTTTGAGTTAGTGAGTGAGTGAGTGTTTGTGTGTGAGTGTTTGAGTTAGTGAGTGAGTGAGTGAGTGAGAGTGTGTGAGTGAGTGAGTGAGTGAGTGTGTGTGAGTGAGTGAGTGAGTGAGGTGTGTGTGAGTGAGTGAGTGAGTGAGTGTGTGAGTGAGAGTGTGTGAGTGAGTGAGTGAGTGAGTGAGTGTGTGTGAGTGAGTGAGTGAGTGTGTTTGCGTGAGTGAGTGAGTGAGTGTGTGTGTGTGTGAGTGAGTGAGTGAGTGAGTGTGTGTGTGTGTGTGTGTGTGTGTGTGTGTGTGAGTGAGTGAGTGAGCGTGTGAGTGAGCATGTGAGTGAGTGAGTGAGTGTGTGAGTGAGTGAGTGAGTGTGTGAGTGTGTGTGAGTGTGTGTGAGTGAGTGTGTGTGTGTGAGTGAGTGAGTGAGCGTGTGAGTGAGCATGTGAGTGAGTGAGTGAGTGTGTGAGTGAGTGAGTGAGTGTGTGAGTGTGTGTGAGTGTGTGTGAGTGAGTGTGTGTGTGAGTGAGTGAGTGAGTGAGTGTGTGTGTGTGTGAGTGAGTGTGTGTGAGTGAGTGAGTGAGTGAGTGTGTGTGTGTGTGAGTGAGTGTGTGTGAGTGAGTGTGTGAGTGAGTGAGTGCGTGTGTGTGTGTGTGTGTGTGTGTGTCTGTGTGTGTGTGTGTGTGTATACCGTGTGTTTTATACACAATAAAGATCTGGAACAAATGCTCAGTCGCATGTTGTTTGTTTTCATCTCTCAGACTCTGGTGTCACAGCTGCACTAACAGCTGCCATGAGATGATCTCTTTTCCCACCTAGGTGAATCAATCGATTTAACAACAACCCCAGGGGCTGAGCTCTCGAACACCCTGTTCTTCATCATCCAGACCTATGGACGTGATGAACTGTGCACAGCAGATGCAGATCAATCCATAATGAAGGCAAAGTCACATGGAAAAGCATTAAAGTGTTGTGTTATCATATACCAGATGTGTCTGATAGCAAAGTATTTACATTTGAACAGAAAAAGACGTGCATTGTCATTTTGTCACCACAAAGATGATAGTATCTGGGAGGTTTTATTGTGGTTTATCGTTGTTTTCTGCTCATTTCACAGCGTATTGAGTGCAACAGTCTGGTTCCAGAAGGAGAACTCAATAGGAGAATTCATTTTTTCCAATAACTTATAAACCTTTAAATTCAGACCTACTGTGAGCTCCGAGGTTGTTAATCAATGGTTTATGCTTCTGTTGAAGCCAGCAGTCCACATTATTTCATCTTAATTAAAAGAAATTAAAA
>JAVLUX010000021.1:2157500-2207500 GCA_032164185.1 Moxostoma hubbsi
TTAAGAGACGTCGCACATTTGAATGAAAATAGGCCTGGTATCTTCTCTCCCCTTGAGCGAATGCATCATGCATTTAGAAGAGAGAAAAATCACTGTCATTTATTCACTGTCAGAGGTGTCGCCTCCTTCAACGGCATGAAATAAGCCGGAATATAATGCCTTTATTAGCTGTGCTCTGGGGCAAATTAGAAACAAATCTCTGTACTTTTCCCCCATTATGTTACAATGGTTAAAGGCGCCTTTGAATGTAATCTCTTCTCCATTACACCCAGATATTGCTGTCCTGGCCGGCTTCAGTCACCATTTTACTGTTAGCAGCAAATGACAAACAAAGTCATTTCCATTGGGGAGTCAAACAGGAGAATGCAAAGAGATGCAAATGATATCTTTTTTTCTCAGTTGTTTCTCTTAGACAGCCGTGAGACAACATGCAGAGCAAATCTAGACTTTAGTAATCTCAAATGTGTCTCCTTTAAAGTTTCAGGAGAAATCTCAACATTCAAAAGCCGTTTTGAGTCGATAAAATGAACTCATCAAATTCTTCCAAGAGCAAATGACCTGAGCTATATCCACATTTATTTTATAGCTCAATACTCTTCCTGTAAAACAATTGTTTCCAGGTTCTCACACTGATCATATTGTATTTGTTTAGTCACTAAAATGAACAAGCTCAGCAGTCATTTGTTTGGGAATCAGCAGAGGTGTATAATAACTTCGTTATTGTACTTAAGTACAGTTTTTTAATATTTGTACTTTATTGAGTATAAATATCTCTTTGGAATTTTACTTTCACTTTGCTACATTTTAAAGAGAAAATTGATACATTCACTCCGATAAATTTCAAAAAAAAAAAAAAAAAAAAAGAGACTTTCGTTAATTTTGCGACTGAACACCTAAAACAAATACAAAATAAAGAAAATAACAGCAGTATATGCAAAAATGCATGCAGATCGGAGATAGTGATGTGTGATTCGTTGAAAGAATCATTTGAGTCGAATCTTTTAGATTTGATTCCTTTCAACTGAACAAAATGATTCAAAAATGATTCATTTTGAGAATCACGAATCTGAATCAGAATCACAACCGTCGTCTGTCTCCACTGGGGATAACAAGAAACTGCTCGTGTGAGTTAATGTTTTTCGACTGATTAAATGTATAAGTTTAGTCTAAAACATTATGAAAGCTGTGAAATAATGACATTATGTGCGATCAGTCTCCCGCCTTTTCAGGAGACGCGCATGCGTTTACATTTTACATTTAAACAAAACATGATGTGTAAGAATGATTACCAGCACTCATGAAAATGTCCAACAATATTTATTTTTACATGTTATGAAGATGGGAATGGTCTTTGCCTAAGCAAAATTAGTTTTCTTGTGGTTGCTAAAGTGTTATATTTGCTTTGTAGCACATTTATGCTACAGTATGAGTAACTAGGGTTTTCTGGATGGTTGCTAGGGCATGCTATGCAGTTGTCAAGGTGATCTGCTGTGTGTTTTTGTACATTGCTTTGCACATGACAGGGTGTTCTAAGTGGTTGTCAGGTTGTTGCTATGCTGTTGCTAAGTTATTTTCTGTGTTTTTGCACATTGCTTTGCACTTGACAGGGTGTTCTAGGTGGTTGTCAGGTTGTTGCTATGCTGTTGCTAAGTTGTTTTCTGTGTTTTTGCCCATTGCTTTGCACTTGACAGGGTGTTCTAGGTGGTTGTCAGGTTGTTGCTATGCTGTTGCTAAGTTGTTTTCTGTGTTTTTGCCCATTGCTTTGCACATGACAGTGTGTTCTAGGTGGTTGTCAGGTTGTTGCTATGCTGTTGCTAAGTTGTTTTCTGTGTTTTTGCACATTGCTTTGCACTTGACAGGGTGTTCTAGGTGGTTGTCAGGTTGTTGCTATGCTGTTGCTAAGTTGTTTTCTGTGTTTTTGCACATTGCTTTGCACTTGACAGGGTGTTCTAGGTGGTTGTCAGGTTGTTGCTATGCTGTTGCTAAGTTGTTTTCTGTGTTTTTGCCCATTGCTTTGCACTTGACAGGGTGTTCTAGGTGGTTGTCAGGTTGTTGCTATGCTGTTGCTAAGTTGTTTTCTGTGTTTTTGCACATTGCTTTGCACTTCACAGGGTGTTCTAGGTGGTTGTCAGGTTGTTGCTATGCTGTTGCTAAGTTGTTTTCTGTGTTTTTGCACATTGCTTTGCACTTGACAGGGTGTTCTAGGTGGTTGTCAGGTTGTTGCTATGCTGTTGCTAAGTTGTTTTCTGTGTTTTTGCCCATTGCTTTGCACTTGACAGGGTGTTCTAGGTGGTTGTCAGGTTGTTGCTATGCTATTGCTAAGTTGTTTTCTGTGTTTTTGCACATTGCTTTGCACTTGACAGGGTGTTCTAGGTGGTTGTCAGGTTGTTGCTATGCTGTTGCTAAGTTGTTTTCTGTGTTTTTGCACATTGCTTTGCACTTGACAGGGTGTTCTAGGTGGTTGTCAGGTTGTTGCTATGCTGTTGCTAAGTTGTTTTCTGTGTTTTTGCCCATTGCTTTGCACTTGACAGGGTGTTCTAGGTGGTTGTCAGGTTGTTGCTATGCTGTTGCTAAGTTGTTTTCTGTGTTTTTGCCCATTGCTTTGCACTTGACAGGGTGTTCTAGGTGGTTGTCAGGTTGTTGCTATGCTGTTAAGTGATTTAAGTGGAAATATTGCTCAAAACATATTAGATATATATCTAAATATATTAAAGATACATTCTTTGAACAAAAGTCTTCATACATTATGGAAAAGATGCTTCTCCGGTGCACTTATTTTGTTTCAAGGACAAGACTAAAGACTAAAGACACTGATTAAAATAGGATTTCCCCAGTGTAATACAACAAAAACTAAGAAATAAACTGAACACAGATGCAGGAAGCGTCTGCTGGGGTTAATGACCAACACTTGAACAGGTGAGCCGAGTCCGCTCGGGTTAATGAGATCACACCCTCAACATTGGCGGGGTTTGGGTTCACATCCCACCTGATTGGGTCTTGACATCCTCTTCAAGAGCATGACTAATGCTGGAGCAGGCGTGCTCATTTCATTCCTTCTTGCATTCTCTGTACACTTACCTCCTCATCCCGTCTGTCTAGACAGCAGTGGAAGGTGCATTTATTTGCATTTGTACAATCATTACAAGGCAGTGGGTGGAATAACAGCAGCATCTTTTCATGAGAGCTGAGAAGAGAAAGCCGTTGACGAAACCGAAGTCAGCCATTTTTTAGACTCCTAATAAAGCCTAATTTGACTAAAGCCACACATACACCACAAACACACACACTGTGTACCATTATCAAAGGAATAGTTCAATCGAACATAAAAATGTTGTCATCATTTACTCACTCTCATGTTGTTCTAAACCTGTATGATGTTCCGTGAAACACAAAAGGAGATATTTAGGACGAATGTCCAAGCTACTGTTCTCCATACATGGAAAGTGTATGTACATTTTTAACTGCCAAGCTCCAAAAAGGACAAAAAAGCATCATAAAAGTAGTGCACACGACTTGTGTGCTACATCTTCCCCGATATAAGTGCAAATTTATTTTGTTTATTTATATTTTGCACTATTCTTGAAATTTTTGGTCGATAAACGATGTATTAGGGCTGTCAATTGCTTAAAAATTTGAATCGGGGGGGCCTGGGTAGCTTAGCGAATATTGACGCTGACTATCACCCCGGAGTCGCGAGTTCGAATCCAGGGCGTGCTGAGTGACTCCAGCCAGGTCTCCTTAGCAACCAAATTGGCCCGGTTGCTAGGGAGGGTAGAGTCACATGGGGTAACCAAATTGTCACAGTTGCTAGGGAGGGTAGAGTCACATGGGGTAACCAAATTGGACCGGTTGCTAGGGAGGGGAGAGTCACATGGGGTAACCAAATTGGACCGGTTGCTAGGGAGGGTAGAGTCACATGGGGTAACCAAATTGGGCCGGTTGCTAGGGAGGGTAGAGTCACATGGGGTAACCAAAAACACAGAAAACATAGGGGCCAGTCAGCGCCCATGGCATGGGTCACTCGCACATCTTTATGGGCCAGGGGCCGGTCAGTGCACATGGCATGGGTCACTCGCACATCTATATGGGCCAGGGGTGTGTCAGTGCACATGGCATGGGTCACTCGCACATCTGTATGGGCCAGGGGTGTGTCAGTGCCCATGGCATGGGTCACTCGCACATCTGTATGGGCCAGGGGCCGGTCAGCGCCCATGGCATGGGTCACTCGCACATCTATATGGGCCAGGGGCCGGTCAGCGCCCATGGCATGGGTCACTCGCACATCTGTGTGGGCCAGGGGTGGGTCAGTGCACATGGCATGGGTCACTCGCACATCTGTGTGGGCCAGGGGTGGGTCAGTGCACATGGCATGGGTCACTCGCACATCTGTATGGGCCAGGGGTGTGTCAGTGCCCATGGCATGGGTCACTCGCACATCTGTATGGGCCAGGGGCCGGTCAGCGCCCATGGCATGGGTCACTCGCACATCTATATGGGCCAGGGGTGGGTCAGTGCACATGGCATGGGTCACTCGCACATCTGTGTGGGCCAGGGGTGGGTCAGTGCACATGGCATGGGTCACTCGCACATCTGTGTGGGCCAGGGGTGGGTCAGTGCACATGGCATGGGTCACTCGCACATCTGTGTGGGCCAGGGGTGGTTCAGCGCCCATGGCATGGGTCACTCCCACATCTGTGAGAACAGCATTAATGCAGACAGATATGTAGACATTTTGGAGCAACATATACTGCCATCCAGCTCCGACTTTTCCAGGGACGTCCCTGCATTCTCCAGCAGGACAACTTCAAACCACATACTGGCCGGATTTGAAGTGCATGTCTGTGTGAGCAGAGAGTGCGGGTGCTAGACTGGCATGACTGGAGCTTGAGAATGTATGAAGCATCATACAGCAACGAAGACCCCCGTACAATCGCGCAGCTGAAGCATCATATAATGTGTAGTTGTAGAGATTTCACTATAGCAAAGGGTGATTATAATTTACAAATCACTCCTTTCTGTTTTTATTAGCATCTTTCACACTTGTTCAGAATTGGGGTTGCATAAATATAATATGTAGGGCCTATGAAAGATATGTAATGTGGATTGAAATGCAGTTTGGAATAAATTGCATCATTGTGGCAGAAGAATAATGCGTTGATTAGACAATGCAAAAAGTGGCTTAAGAACTCAATATGTTGTTTGTTTTATTCTCGTATCATTGAACAAGCAGTAGACGGCAATCTGTTTTGCATTGAGTTCATCGATGCATCCAGTTCTCACAGTTTGCTCCGTCTGCACTGTTTTTATTGTAATTGTCCCACTGTGTACATGTGTGTGCCTCAGACGGATGCATTTGTAGTGTCTCACTGGTATTCAGCGTCATAAACGGCACATTTTTAGGATGCTGTGTCAAGTTATTATACTAAGCACTTTATTAGGAACACCTGTACATTGAATTATTCATGCGATTATCTAATCAGCCAATCGTGTGGAGGCAGTGCAGTGCATAAAATCATGCAGATACGGGTCAGGAGCTTCAGTTAATGTTCACATCAACCATCAGAATGGGGAAAAATTTTGATCTTAGTGATTTGGACCATGTCATGATTGTTGGTGCCAGACTAGTTTGTGTATTTCTGGGATTTTCACACACAACAGTCTCTAGAATTTACTCCGAATGGTGCCAAAAACAAAAAACACCCAGTTAGGGATGCACGATATATCGTTTCAGCATCGACATCGCGATGTGCGCATCCGCAATAGTCACATCGTAGAATGTGCGATGTAGTAAGATAAATATATAGTCTACTAGTGTTGTCAAAAGTACCAGTACTCCGGAACCAAGTACCGGGTCTACCCGGTTCCCATGCAGAGTCGGGAACTTTCGAACGCTCACAACAAGGAAAAGATGGCGACAAGCAAAGTAGCTGCTGCTACGCTGCTTTCACAATTTTCTGATGAAAGGAGGAAACACATCAAGCTTAAAAAAGCACCTGAAATACAGACACCCGGATTTATTCAAGCAACTAAAGCAGGTGAGTTTAAAAGCATATTATCATTTGCATTAGGGCTGGAACGATAAATCGACATTATATGTCTTTTGATCTCATTTAACGTAACATGAAATCAGATTAAAATGTAATGATGGCGCGCAAGAGCAGCAGATCACGCCTGACAGAATCAGTCCAGAAGCACTCTAAACTTTCACAGTTTCATCTTATGTAGATCCCAAAGTATTGGGTAATTATTAAAAAAATAATAATAATAAATTCAGAAGCCCTCCCGTGGAATAAGCGGAGCCGGAGCTCTTTAAAGGAAACATCCCGGCGTTACATCTTAAATGCAGTTATATTTAATGCATTATAGCTTTACTAAAGTTCAAATCATACAGAAGAAGATCATGTTAATAACTATAAACTCCGAAACTGGCATTTCTCTGTGTGGTCAGTGCCTCTTCTATGAGTTGCACTAATGTCCCGATGACATTAGCCTGAGAGAGACTCTGCCTCGGGTCACTCGTCCCTCTAGATTAGCTCGATTAGAACCAGATTGCTCGCGATTGCTGGCGATTTATTTAATGATAATATATGTCACTGTGCATTTCTTATCGTGAAGAAAATTGGCAATATGCCGCTTTATTAATACGAGAGCATGTTGTTCAGGAACCTGTTTTTGTGTTTTGCTTTGGTACCGAAAATGGTATCGAGTACCGTGAACGTTCACTGCTGCACGTATGGCTAACCATGGTGAATTAAACAGTGTATAATAAAATAAACTACCCAAAATATGTCAAAAAGTTATTTTCTGTATCTTTTTTTTAATGAAAATTTTCCATGAAGATGCAGTTCACTACAAAATCACCCCAATCATTCTAGAATAATTAATTCTTCTCAAATAGAGCGATTCAAGTCATCTGGCGACGTCATCCTGTATTTATTCACATCGCAGAAAAACTAAATATCGCAATGTCCGTTTTTTCCAATATCGTGCAGCAGCAGATCTGTGGACGGAAACATCTTGTTGATGAGAGCAGTCAACAGAGAATGGCCAGACTGGTTTGAACTGACAGAAAGGCTACGGTGACGCATCGATTAATCTAATGATTATTTTTTCCCCCCCTCTGCATCGATTAATCAAGTGCTTGTTTTCTCTGTGCATCGATTAATCTAGCGATTGTTTTCTCTGTCCATCGATTAATCTAGCGCTTGTTTTCTCTGTGCATAGATTAATCTAGCGCTTGTTTTCTCTGTGCATCGATTAATCTAGCGCTTGTCTTCTCTGTGCATCGATTAATCTAGCGCTTGTCTTCTCTGTGCATCGATTAATCTAGCGCTTGTTTTCTCTGTGCATCGATTAATCTAGCGATTGTTTTCTCTGTCCATCGATTAATCTAGCGCTTGTTTTCTCTGTGCATCGATTAATCTAGCGCTTGTCTTCTCTGTGCATCGATTAATCTAGCGCTTGTCTTCTCTGTGCATCGATTAATCTAGCGCTTGTCTTCTCTGTGCATCGATTAATCTAGCGCTTGTCTTCTCTGTGCATCGATTAATCTAGCGCTTGTCTTCTCTGTGCATCGATTAATCTAGCGCTTGTCTTCTCTGTGCATCGATTAATCTAGCGCTTGTTTTCTCTGTGCATCGATTAATCTAGCGATTGTTTTCTCTGTCCATCGATTAATCTAGCGCTTGTTTTCTCTGTGCATAGATTAATCTAGCGCTTGTTTTCTCTGTGCATAGATTAATCTAGCGATTGTTTTTCCAATGCATCGATTAATCTAGCGATTGTTTTCTCTGTGCATAGATTAATCTAGCGCTTGTTTTCTCTGTGCATCGATTAATCTAGCGCTTGTTTTCTCTGTGCATCGATTAATCTAGCGCTTGTCTTCTCTGTGCATCGATTAATCTAGCGCTTGTTTTCTCTGTGCATCGATTAATCTAGCGCTTGTCTTCTCTGTGCATCGATTAATCTAGCGCTTGTTTTCTCTGTGCATCGATTAATCTAGCGATTGTTTTTCCGATGCAACGATTAATCTTGTTATTATTTTTCCGATGCGCCGATTAATCTAGCGATTGTTTTCCGCTGCATCGATTAATCTAACGATTCATTTTCCCCTGTCCGATTCGATTTCGATTAGATTATAAAATGTAAAAAAAAAAACATCGCCGGGAGTTTGATTGACAGGCGATCTGATCAATCAATCATAATACGCCATTTTTGTCCGACAAAGCAGTCAGGAGAGAGAAGATTAACGTCGGTGGATTATAATTTGAATAATGGATTGTAGGCTACTGTACTGACCATCAGTCCTTCTGATGTAGGCTACTGTAACCAGCAGAATTAGGTACTGTGCCTGTAAGATGGAGCGTACTCTGTTACTCCCTCGCTCAGAGTGGGCAGTCGATATGGGAAGAGCGAGCTGTGAACGTCGCATGTATGCGTGTAAGCCCGTTTTGTGTTTCTGTTGCTCTTATTCTGTTTTTATTTCTAACCAGTAATGCAGTTGTTGCGAAAGACTCATTGTTTGTGTTGCACAGGAAGAATATCAGTATGACATACGGATGAGTTAATAATGGCGGAATGTTAATTTCGTTGGGTGAACTATTCCTTTACTGTAGCACATTAATTACCTCACATTTGTGTCCGTCTAGGCACTGAACGGCACCTTAATGTATGCCAGTCAATGCCAAACGCCTCAACCAATGTTCACCACGATTTAAACAAACCACTTTCTGGTCTACGGCTATAAATGTGGCTAAATAACGAGCTCAAGTTCATAGTCATAAGTCCTATGAGACGTGCAGCTTTTCGTGCACGGCTGGCAGTGATGCAAGACAGACAACTTCTGCTCGTCTCTATCCTCATTGAGAAAGAGACGGAAGATTAATGGGGCTTCTGAAACAGGTAGAATATTTCTTTATTTGGGGCACATATGCTGTTGGAGCGCCTGCAGTGTTGTCCAGAGGAGCATCAGTCTTCACTGTCGGTAGCGATGCGCTTCGAGGCCTGTCGTCGCTCTGATGGGTCTATTTGCCATCACTCTGAGGCTGCCAAGCAACACGTGAAATGCAATATCCTTTCATATTACTTCCCAAAAAGACTGTGAAGATGCTTTCTAAAATATATAATTTAATTGCCTTCAGCTTAGAACTCAATGCAGGTGCCACGCGGAAGGGTGAAAATGCTTTTTGGATCAAAAAATGCTATTTGGGTGGAAAAATGCTGCATTAATACATCAAAAAGAATTAATGCATAAACAGTAAGTGACTCATATTAGCACACTGTAAAATGTGAAAATGCACTGTTGTTACTTTAAAGAGTTGTTTATGCTTGAATGGATCATTAAAATGCATTTTATTGCCGTAATCTAATATAGTCAGATTGATTGTGTCATATCTGAGTGATTCTCATGAAAAAAAACGGTTAAGAAACAGTCCTGGAAAATAAGAAAATAGATATAAATTCATATTTTGCATATTGAAAATGAAGCCTATATTTTGGACCATTAACTCTCATTATTTTCATGAGAGTTATCCACAATTTACCCTTAAAATCTCATTAGCTTCTATGCAAAAATACAAAAAAATAACGATTTTTTAATTGTTAAGTATATATACATAATAGTTGTCCTCCTTTGGTCCTTTGTTGTACCACCTTTCATTCTCGCTGATTTTAATTTTAAAAATCATTTTATTTTACAACAGCATCTTATTTACGTTATACAGTAAACGGTGACTGTACTGTTGTAATGAGAATCATCGTTTCAATGAGAACAGTCAAATTAAAACCACCGAATTCGGGAGTAAAATGGGCTCAAGTGTCCTGAAAATGTCAATGCAAAAACTCTTATAATTATTTGTTGTAATTAAGGTAGTCTTCTTATTTACGCAAAATATCATTTGTATTTTTGTTGTATTGTTTTGAGGGATCGCACACTTTTTTAAAGGGTAAAAGGGGTCAAAGTTAAACATTAAAACATTAAATAGCACAAAGACTACCACCGCACTCTCCTAAAACACCTGTTAGTCTCACTGCCTAGTCTCACTCTCAATGTCTAAAGGTTGATTTTGAGGTACCTTGTTGCTAATGAGAATCCCTAAAAACATTTATTTTGAGACAAAATACTTATTGTTATTTTTCAGGTAGCTGTCCAATACGTGAAAGGATAGCATTTATATATATATATATATATATATATATATATATATATATATATATACACATACACGTCAATCTCTATACCAGTTACTACCATAGTCTGATGTGCAGAAGAGCAGAGCCGAAGCTCGACTCGACGGTATTACCAAAACAGTGTTCCTCTGCGAGTAAACTGCAGTTCTACGCTTCAACCACTAGAGGGACTAAAAGTTACATATGGGGCTTTTCCTCTGCATGGTAGAGCTCGACTCGGCACGCTTTTGGGGGGTTTTCCACTGTGGATAGTACCAGGTAACTGGTACTTTTTTAGTACCACCTCGGTCGAGGTTCCAATCGAGCCGATTGGTTAGCAACAGAGATCCTATCATTTGTTCACGCGACTTTCAAATTGTAAAAAGAAATGGCTGTGCGCAAAACCACGCCGTGGTCAATAAATGAGGTGCAGATGGTCCACTCGTTAGCGACGAACGAAATTAAGCGAAATTAAAAAGTCTTAAGGAAGTGTCTCAGCTGTTGGCCGCACACGGCTACCACCGGACCAACCAACAGTGTAGGGAAAAGTACAAAAAAAAGTAAAGTGACGACAGAACCATCAAGGAAAAGTGGAAGTGGTTCGACTAAATGGACGCTATCTAAACCGGCGAGCAATGGTAGGGAGAGTGCGCTAGACTGGCGTTGATCCACGGTGGAGGATGGTATGTTTTACGTTAACTCTATTCTCTGCTTGAAAGCTTCACTTTATTTAGTTGAGCAGCTACTGGAAGCTTCTAAAACAACCAGACCAATTTAACTGTTACACTTGTGTAAAATCACCATGCAACAACTGCTTTATGCAGCACAATGAGCTAGCAGCTAACAGCTAGCGCTCGTGTTTTTGTTTATGGTCAGTAATGTTTGTGTCGTGTTTAAGATGATGTCATGGCAGTAGAGGCGGCGCAACTATGACGATCAGCCTATAATTCCACCCAGATTGAGGCTGCACTAGTGTGGGGGGGGGGGGGGGCTTTAGCCCCATTGTGCAACATCATCATGTTATTAGCTCGATTGTGATTAAACTGCTTTAAATTCTAAGTTGCTTATAACTTGGCAAACTACAGTCATCAGTAGCCCCCTTTTAAATGACAAAAAATTGCTTAACCCGGGATTAAAAGTGAGCAAATCCTTGAAATGTGCGTAAAAGGAATATTCAATACAAGTTAAGATCATTCGACAGCATTTGCGGTACAATGTTAATTAGCACAAAAATGAATTTCACCTCATCCCTCCTCCCTCCTAAATCGAGGTTACAGTGAGAGACAATGGAAGTCAATGGAGCCAATCCGTGAACGCCAAAATACGCCAAAAGTATAGTCACGAGACAAACAATATGTTGGTTAACATAATATTAGTGCGCTAAAATCACTTACCAAACTTTACTGTGTACAGTTATGGCCAATTTTGCAACTTCGCTCCCATGACGACATAATGCCGTTGTGGCAGGGCGGAGGGCGGGGCCAGGTCGTGAATCCCCACACTCCGCCCCTAATCAGGCTAATTAACCCATCAAGAGGGATAAAGGCCGACCGAAGACGGCAGTGCGACAGAGAGAGAGATTTAAGGACAGCTGTCCGACACCTCGGTTCTCGCCTCCTCCTTTCCATTAATCCCTTTACAGCCATAAACCTTGTAATCTCAGTAAATGATGATTTCAAAAAACTCTACGGCTAAAAAATACACCGGTTTTAACCGAAGAATTAATGTAAGTGCATTTATAAAATGATACGCTTCACATTTCTGCCCTTTAACCCTCCAAAAATTGGCCCCATTGACATGCAGTAAGTGCCTCACTGGAACCTCGATTTTTGCTCGTTTAGAAAAAAAAGGAGGGACGAGTCAAAATTCGTTTTTGTGGTAATTCTTTTAAATCAACTTACTGTTAGAAACGTCACAATCACTTTAGTCCACTTACTAGTATGTAGTGTCTCATTTCGACTGGCACGGGTTGTCCAGCGCTCATGCTCTCTGTGAACCAGCTGATGTTCAGCACGTGTTTGGTGTGAGGTTCTCTCAGGTTCTGCTCCTCCAGCCAATTCCAGAGTTCCTGCGGCGCGTTCCCCTCCGACAGGATGTGAGTCACATGACCGCTGAAAACACCACAGAAGGGAACAGTCCCACACATTACACGGCGAGTGCACTTAATCAGGAAACAGCTTCAGATTGTGAGTCTAGCAGCTTAATCCAGTTGCCCATACCTTACTATTAATCTATAGAAAAAAGTAGTATGGATTGGAACAACATGTGCATGAGTAAACGATGACAGAACGGATATTTTTCGCTGTATAAATCCTTTAAACCACAGTCCCGTGTCCTTTGTTTTTGTGACATGTTTTTTGGTGTGTGACTGTTTTTTGTTCAGTAATACCAGGGGATTTATTATAAAAACATTGTATTATCAGACTCCTACCGATATCAAATCCGCTCTGGCTTATAATATGTCAGTTTTTAGCGCATCATAATCTGTTTCCTGCAGTTGGTTGCAGTCAACAGCACGTCGAGTGGTGTGCAGCCTCAGGTCGCTGAAACTCAAGCTGTATTTCTGGGAAGGGTGCCATGCCTCAGCTGGGTACTGCACGCTATGCCATGGCAAGCTGCTGGCTGCTGTTATGCTAGTCTACCCAAACAACTCCCACCGGTGCCTCTCCACCTGCACAAACTGGCATTAGTGCAACTACTGCATCGCATCGGTCCACACAGCCATGAGCAGAACAATAACAGACGTTTGAATTAGTTGTACGGTTGACACTTGTTAGGGAACATGTTTACGTATTACCCACTTTGAAATCACATCAGACATTTAAATATTTAAATATATGTATACAGGATATACTGTGGACAATACGTATATATTTAGATGTTAAAATATGCAAAAAGTGGCCAAACGCACATGTCAGGAAAATATATTGCTAATGAGTATTATAAAGGTTTTTTTTTATAGTAATATGTAAGTATGCATGCAAATAAATATATTTAAAATGTATAGTTTGTGTATTAGGGCTGGGACGATTCATCGACGTCATTGATTATAGAAATACGTCGATTTGCATAACATGCATCGTTGCGTCGCACTGGAATAATCAAGATGGCAGCACCCGGTTTAAGCATGGATTCCCCGTAGAACCCAGACGCGTGTCAGCCGATGTTGCCGGGGCTTCAGCCCCGAATGTTTTGAGTGTAGCCCCGAATGTATTTTGAAAAGTTAACTGACAAATATGAAAGCGGACAATAGTCTCTGAAAAACCCCGAAATCATAAGTTGCCTTATTTATATTTACATTTATGCATTTGGCAGATGCTTTTACCCAAAGCGACTTACAGTGCACTTATTACAGGGACAATCCCCCCGGAGCAACCTGGAGTTAAGTGTCTTACTCAAGGACACAATGGTGGTGACTGTGGGGATCGAACCAGCAACCTTCTGATTACCAGTTATGTGCTTTAGCCCACTACACCACCACCACCAAAGTGACTTACAGTGCACTTATTACAGGGACAATCTCCCCGGAGCAACCTGGAGTTAAGTGTCTTACTCAAGGACACAATGGTGGTGACTGTGGGGATCGAACCAGCAACCTTCTGATTACCAGTTATGTGCTTTAGCCCACTACACCACCACCACCAAAGTGACTTACAGTGCACTTATTACAGGGACAATCCCCCCGGAGCAACCTGGAGTTAAGTGTCTTACTCAAGGACACAATGGTGGTGACTGTGGGGATCAAACCAGCAACCTTCTGATTACAGTTATGTGTTTTAACCCACTACACCACCACCAAAGTGACTTACAGTGCACTTATTACAGGGACAATCCCCCCGGAGCAACCTGGAGTTAAGTGCCTTACTCAAGGACACAATGGTGGTGACTGTGGGGATCGAACCAGCAACCTTCTGATTAGCAGCCCTGATTAGCAACCCTGTGCTCTACCCACTACGCCGCCGTGCTTAGGCTTTGCACATACTGCATTCAGCCTGTAAAAATAGACATAAGTCTTAAAAATAATCTAGCCTATCGTTGCTGTCGGTAGCTTACGGGATGTAGTTTTTAGCCTCATTGTTAGCGCAACTGACTCCCACGCCGGAGATCACGGTTCGAGTCCCATTCGGAGCGGGATGAGCAGGACACTGAATACTGTCATTGCTTACAAAGTTTTGTTTTCTCAAAGGATAACAATACACATTAACATAAATTGTATGTGTGACTTGTTTTGTGATATTAGTTTGTAGTAAATATACACTTTGATTTGATTAAATGGTTTTGTAGAGGATAGCAAAGATGAGCTACAGACTGAGGAGCCAGAATCAGGCATGGAAACTGGTAACAATGAATCATCACTTTACTTTAGAGAAAGTTAAAAGTGAAACATTGTTTATCCCAATGATCCCAATGCTCCTGATGATCCTGATGATCCTAATGGATTTTGACAGATGAACATTGAGAATGATATACAGTTTGATGCCATGGTGTGTCAGTGAACTTAGACTAAAGTCATTCATGTATTGCTTTAATTTAGGGTCTAATACATCATTTTGACCATTTATGTCAAAAAATATCAATTATTTATATTAAATATTTTTTTTTACCTCACTTTACTCACTATAACTCTTTTGTGATGACTTTATGGTAATGTACATGGAAATTCAGGAATCATGATAGACCTTGGTGCAATCCCACTGATCTGCTCTTCCCAATACATCTTCTTCAGTGGTATTGGTCACAATTTGAAATATGTAGCACTTGATGGATTAGTTGTGTGAAGCTTGAAGTTATGGGCTGTATCTGTTCTTTTGCATCACAGATGATCTCAGGGAGGAGAGAGGATGAGTTAGTCGAGGATAGTGCTAGAGTGATTTTATTTGCAATCGTTTTATTTATTCCTGTTAGAAAAATGAAACTGTTGCTCGAATTGCACAAGTTTTACTGCAAGATGATTTTATGTTGGACTGTTTTGATATTCCTCCTGAAAGTGATTTGTTTAATTGAATTAGCTGTTGGATCGCTAAATGTAGATTGCACTTTCCTTTTACTCGAATTGAGTAAGTTCTTCCTTAAAATCACTCCAAAATAAAATTAAAGTAATCTATATTTAGCAAACCAACAACAAAATAAATGAAATAAATGTTCAAGTCACTTTCAGGAGGAATATCAAAACAGGATGAGTTTTTTATATGTATTTTGGGTTAATTAATTGTTATATTAATCAAGAAATAATAATAAAAAATCTGTAGAAAAATCGGCAAATTAGTCGGTAGATTAATCGACCAATCGGAAAAATAATCGTTAGATTAATCGATAAAAAAATAATCGTTAGGTGCCGCCCTAAAGTTTATTATAATTATGTCTTAATGGTGTTACAAAGAGAAGACGTAGAGTAACATTTTTGTTACCAGTTATTTATTTCAAACATCCCAATTCAATAAATCAATAGAATAAATGAATAAAAAAAGTCAATAAAACCAACAGCAATAAACAGGAATGATTCATTTTGTGTACAAACATAAAACTTAGAATATTTTTCTCCCACTGCAAAGCCTAAACTTTCTTTTCAAATTTGACCCCGAGTGTGTTTTGTTTTTTTGTCACACCACAACAATCCAGCCCAATTTCTGTGTGTGTGTGTGTGTGTGTGTGTGTGCGTGCGTGTGCATATGCGTAAGTGTGTGTGTGTGTGTGTGTGTGTGCGTGTGTACGTGTGCGTGTGTGTACATGTGTGTATGTGTTTGTGTGTGTACATGTGTGTTTGTGTGTGTGTGTGTGTGTGTGTAGATGTGTGTGTGTGTGTGTAGATGTGTGTGTGTGTGTTTGTTTGTTTGTGTGTTTGAGTGTGTGTGTGTGTGTGTGTGTGTTTGTGTGTGTGTGAGTGTGTGGATGTGTGTGTGTGTGTGTGTGTGTATGTGGATGTGTGTGTGTGTGTGTGTGTGTGTATTTGTGTGTGTGTGTGTGTGCGTGTTTGTGTGTGTGCGTGTGTGTGTGTGTGCGTGCATGCATGTGTGTGCGTGTTAGGGGTGTCCATGGTTAACCGATTAACCGATTAACCGTTAAAAATTGCGTAACCGAGTGAAACATTTTGCTCGGTTAAGTGGCGTCACTGGCGTGCATTGAATTTAGTTGTAATACATTTTTGCACCACCAGAGACTGCCAGAGCGCTCCCAGACATTTGTAATGTCCACAAGAAGTAGTCTTGACCACTTTTCTAATATGAAGCGGGCGAAGAAAAGCACAGCGTGGGAGCACTTTAAAATCGAGAATGACGGGGCAAAATGCAAGTATTGCAATGCAGCATTAAATTCTAGGGCCTTGTTCACAGGCCACGAACGCAAAAGTCAGTGACCTACTTTAACTGCTCTGTCCTTACCACTGCGTTTTATTTCTATAAATTAATTTTGTTTCAAATGTGGTCCAACCAGTTATTAAAGGTGTTAAAAATGAACTACCCCTTTCTCGTGTGTCTGTATCTCGGGGTTGCGGCGCGCACACCAGGGATGGAAATTAGCACCCGCCACCAGCCAAATGCGGGTGATTTTGTGTTGTGGCGGGTAAACTCGCTTCACCTACCGGCCACCGTGGCGGGTAAATAAAAATAGCATCATTAGTTTGAATAAACGAGGAGACACTGATTAGCAAGACAACTCAGTGAGTGTGCTTTCCATTAAATGAATCACACACACAGTAAACAAATCCTTAACAAAAAAACAGGGCTATTCTGGTGGGTGCGGTGACGCGCTCATGTAAGGGTGGCGGCGTGGCGCTGCCAATAAAGCTCCTAAAATCTGTCACAAAGAACCGGCAAAAGTAATGATTATGAATATGTAAAATATAGCAAGGAGATATTTTAATTATTTATTAATAAACAAGTCTTTTCTTTGTCCGTGTCATTTGCAAAGATGAAGTTGACGATGCTGACTCGCGGTCTTCGCAGTAACGCACCAGAGAGAAATGCACATTTCTTACGGATTACATAAGCAGAGAGCAGTCTGTGTCTGTTTTCTTTAGTTTTGAATTATTTGTGAGGCAAGGCTACCTTATACACTGAGTTTCGGTTCATTTATGAGACGAGCTCCAGTTCACGCGCCGGCGCCTCCGCGATTATATCGTCTGCTATATTTAATTCTTATTTATTCAATCCAGGCAATTGGTTGATGAAACGTTGATTAAAATTAAGACACAATTAATACAAAACGAAATTCACTTTAAAGAAAGGTTTTGTGCTTTCTGTTTGATGTCTCTGTGGAAGTTTTTAAGCATCTTTCAGTGCCGCTTTCAGAGCGCTCACGTCCGTAACATTGTGTTTTCCTCGTATGTGAACTGAAATGAATATCAGTTCATGGATTGTGTGTGTAGGCTATAAGAGAGAAAGAGAAAATGCCAGTATTTCATTGAGACTTGAGATTAAATAAACGGCTTAAGTATTGTAGATCTTGTAGTATTAATTTTCACATGCAGTTACACATTGTCGGTTAAAAACAAGAAAGTGGCTGGTAAAAACATTGAGTGGCTGGTAGATTTTGAAATCCACAGTGGCCGGTGGACAAAAAAGTTAATTTCCATCCCTGGCGCACACTATGGTTAACCGAGTATTAACCGTTAAGGGCCTCGGTTAACGGTTAATGAAAAACTTGAAAACGTGCAGCCCTAGTATAAACTATATTAGCCTGCATCAACAGTGCTGATTATAACCCATTAAATAGAATTGATTTATATATTTATTGACATATGGGTTTAATTGCAGCCATGGAATTTATGATAAATTTGTCTTTATTTGTAGAGTTAATTTGGGTCCTTTTGTTTGAATGAGTGATTGTCAATTATTTAAGCTAATCAGTAGTTATTAAGCTGCACAAGGAGGTTTTAATAGATGGTTTCTGTGTTATTGTTTCATCACAATTTTCTTTGGAACTTCCTGTCTAGAAGCTGAACGAGTCTCCAGCCGCCCCCACTCATTATCATCACTGTGATTGGCATAAAAATGAATTTATTTGAAAACATTTTATTACACACTGAAAAGATATTTTTTAACTGTTTCCCGCGGGGACGTATGCTAGTCACAGTCTCTAAGTCTGTGTATTATTTCCACCGGGTAAAACTGGGATTTAAATGACTTAAAGCAACTAATAAACACACACAATGACATGCATTTCCAATGGAAGTCTGTGTCCATTTTCCCAATAGACACCCATGTAATGACTGTTTTCACACGTGGTTTGATTGTGCATTCCACCCCCCTCCCTTAGGTAACACCTCCGGAAGTTTTTGACAAATGTGCCCGTTTCAATTTATTATGAAACTTTACATGCACAGAACGGCGTGACTTGCGTTTGTCTGCCGCCCATGCAACGTGAGCTGCTATCTGTAGGCAGTTTACTCAGAAACAAGCAGCTGTGAGAAATGCATTAAACTATATCATTACACGGCTCTCTGGAAGTCTCAATCCGGATTGGTCAATTGGGCCGTCCGATATTCCTGAATAACAACTGCACATCTGGGGATGAAGTGATATCAGACTGGTCAACTGGGAACTTTCCCTACTTCTCATATCACGCTGCGAGCTCATAAAATCATTTAAACTCAAATCAATGTTACATGTCCATTTATTTATTTACTTTTTACAAAATAAACACAACACAACTCGGAAGTGGTTCAGCTGTTTTTGGAGACTCTGAGATCTTCTCACATAATCACATGATTTCAACACAAATGGCCATTTCAATGAATTATTTGGTATGCATCTGTATATATAGTTATATATTTTCAAGTGGTCTCCGGTGCGGTTCTTTGCTCTGTACTGAGCCCATAAAGCAAACATGGGCAACATATGGCCCGCGGGCCGGATCAGGCCCTCTGCATGGTTTAATGTGGCCCGCGGGCCAGATCAGGCCCTCCACATGGTTTAATGTGGCCCGCGGGCCGGATCAGGCCCTCCAAATGGTTTAATGTGGCCCGTGGGCCGGATCAGGCCCTCCACATGGTTTAATGTGGCCCGTGGGCCGGATCAGGCCCTCCAAATGGTTTAATGTGGCCCGCGGGCCGGATCAGGCCCTCCACATGGTTTAATGTGGCCCGTGGGCCGGATCAGGCCCTCCAAATGGTTTAATGTGGCCCGTGAGCCGGATCAGGCCCTCCACATGGTTTAATGTGGCCCGCGGGCCGTATCAGGCCCTCCAAATGGTTTAATGTGGCCTGCGGGCCGGATCAGGCCCTCCAAATGGTTTAATGTGGCCCGCGGGCTGGATCAGGCCCTCCACATGGTTTAATGTGGCCCGCGGCTCATTTATCGTAAAAGCGTTTCTATTTTGAATCATTGTCAGTTAACTTGCATTGGGACGTAACGCGTCTCCACAAGTGTTTAACATACTCAGGGTGGCCAGATAAGAGACGCAACACCCCCAGTTTGAGATTTATACTTGTGCAAATTGGAAATATTCCACCTAATGTTACACTTATTTTGTGCAATCTGGCAACCGTGCACACGAGTGCGCTATTTCTATCTCTCGCTTTCCCCTTTGAACAAACTCAGCGATCTGTAGTGCAATATTCTGCTGAAGGAAAAGTGTTATACGGCCACCTCGTGTCCATTCTTGAGGCTGCTTGTGATGTTTGGTGCTACTTTCCAGGTAAAACTTCTCAGTGATTCAATTAAATATAAAAGTAGATCTCGGCATCATTGTCACACATGCAAAAGCCAGAGATGAATATGTAGATGTATTTATTATTGGTGCGATTTAGAAATGTTGAAGTGATGTTCACACCTGTATGTTAATATTCATTTATCACAGTCATGCAGCCGGTGTTATTCAGTTGTGTGCTGAAAGTCAAACCATCGAGGAGACCCGTTGACCCTTGACCCTTTTAGCATGTAAACGGGTCATGCTTTAGAAAAAACAAGTAAACTCGCCCGCTTTGCCCAAACATTAAAAGTAATTTTTTTATTAAAACAGAGCCCTGATGTAGAGAGTGTTAAATGCAATAATACATTAACAGGGATGTAGAGATGGTAAAATAAATGTATAAGCTGATAGAAAAGTATCTCCCTTTGTAGAGCGATACAATATTTTAGGCAATTGCAGAATAGTCCCATTAGTCACAGATACACTTCAGAAAATGGAGTACACAACTATTCCTGTGCTTAAAAGGTACAAAAACCAAATCAATGCAGAACATTGTTCTCAAAATGAATACAATGTGCCCCCCCCCCCGCCCCCCGCCCCCCCCATGTGGCCCAACAATACTTACAATCTTCAATTTATGAATGAGTGAAATTATAATTACACTAAATGCGAGTGGTCTAATTGAAACAGAATGCTGTGGCGCACAGCTGAATTGCATATTATTGTTGTTGTTGTTGTGATGGTGTTTCCCTCTCCATTATGTGTGGTGGATGGCTGAAGGTTTTTGGGCTTTAAAATAGCTGCGATTTAGTTTTGCCACCATGATTGCTCTCCATTCGGAGTGCCCTGTGGAGGCATCATTATGCAGTTTGGTACATGTCAGTGTTGAATGATTGACTCACTCATAACGCAATTGTCGGCATCAGCTGGCGCATGATAAATGGCCATTTAAACATACATGCATATTAAACAATAGTTGATATTTGAGCATACGATCATCAAACCCCATTAGGCCTGTAGGATGGGAAAACATGCTCCATTAATGACAGGGCACCTATCATCTCGACTAATCTCTCATAAATGCAATAGCCTGCAGGCAGGACTGGGAAGAGAAATCGGCCCGGGATTTTACATAGCAGCTGGCCCAAAAGTTGAGTTGTATTCGCTGTCCTATTCTGCATATCGCAGCGCCGTTTTGAGGTCCATTCTGCATAACGCGGCGGCTCATTTAAGCTTATCGCGGCCCATTTCGTGGCCGACCCACCGGACCGCTCAGCTCTCCCAATGGCCAGTCCGCCCCCGATTGGCCCCAAAGTGTGTCGGCCCACCGGGAAAATGCCCGGTATGCCAGATTACCCGTCCAGCCCTGCCTGCAGAGCATTCATGAGGGGGAATGCATATAGGAGAGCTCAAGTTCTGCAAGAAAACGCAAAATAATTTGCGAGAGAACGCATAGTGTCTCTGGGGAACGAAAGTTCTGCGAGAGAACGGCACTAATTATTTCCCACGCCGCTAATTTGTTCCCCATCACCGTGGCCCTTTAGGGGCTCCGTAGCTGCTAAACTAACCAAACATACCAAACCCTGACATTTAAATGGACTTGGGTCTGATCCAAATGCTTTTAGTGTTAATGCACCATACTTCAGTGGTTCTCAACCAGGGGGGGGGCTTTACTTTGCCTTCCACTTCTTTATCTATCCCAGAATATTGTCAAATGATTAAGAGAGTATCGATTGCTTTTTTAACTCTGATCCGGGCTGTAATGCTTGATTAGGATTGAATTGGGTACCTGAGCACGTTCTCCACGAGGAAACCCTTTGACCTGGCGAGATTAGTGAGAAAAGTCCTCCGGCTCTTCCCCATCTTCTTCTCCACCAGGTACAGCGTCACATCTCTGAACTTCACCTCTTCGTGAACCTGAGTGAAGGTAACGTCAGGTCGGCGTCGCTTTCGAGTTTGAAGTGCTGTCTGGAACATCTCTGTTGCCCCTTGAATGTCAAATCTCCACACGGGCCTTCGGCTTCTGTCACTTATTCTTTGCTTGTGTTTTATTAATGTTGCATTGGGTGAGGGCGTTGATATTTTCCTTTGAAAGAGAAAGCTGGCAGTTGCTGTGGCATGTTTGTTTATGGTTTGGCACAGAGTGCCGGTGCCTTACAACAGGTGCTTTTGATTTGGCACTGCCAAAACTACCACAAACAGATGGATGGAGAACACTGAGGTCATGGAAAGGCAGATCAAAAAAAAGAAAAACAACATCCTATCAATGTGGGAAAGTTAAAACAATAACAAGAACCCTTCGTTTGTAAGTAAGCCTATCAATCAACCCAACAAGAGTCTCACTATAAAAGCACTATGTGTGAATTAATGCATTTATGCTTGTTTTCGTGCTGTTACTAGCAGTTACAATGGTGAAATGTCCACTGTGTGGCACTAAAAGTGAGTTAAACGTTCGTCCAAAAAGATGAGATTTTAAGATTTATGCTCTATTTCATTTTAAATGAACAAAACGGACCTCCCAACCCTAAACCTTAAACCTAAACCTATCCGATAGTGTCAGAAAAAGCAAATGTGAGATGAAAAACACAATTAAGGTCATTTTGTGCTGCTTCTATGACACGTTGTGTTCACGTGTGGACTCGTGTGCTCTTCATGACTCATACTCCGCTCCTGTACATCACAAGTGCAACGCTCCATCAGTCGAGCTAACGTGCAATTTAATCACACTCGAACAAGCTTGTAAATGTAGTTGAAATGACTTAAAATGAGTCAAGCGCTAGAGTAAAAGTGTTTAGATGTCATAAGATAGCATTGTGTGAGGAACAGAGTGAAAATTAAGTGTTTATGTACTGATAATCTGCCGTTTTACTCGCGATTTGTGTGAAATTGAATTAGGGTGCGTTCACACGATTAAAATGAACTCTGGTGCGATTGCTCCGTTAGTGCGGTTCATTTGAACAAGTGTGAACGCTGTCACCCAAACCTTAACGGTCCACTTCCAAACTAACTCTGGTGCGCTTCGATTGATATATGAACGCAACATGGACCAAAGACGTCTAAACGGACCAAAAACAGGAAGTCATTTGGCTAATACTGACCTCAAGCATACCTGGTTCTTCTCATCATAGGAGCTGTGTTGCCCATTACAGTTCGGGACAGGCGTCGGAACCGTCCGTCAGCCGTCTCCTTGCGGCATATCTTCGTTTATGTGTACAACGGAGGAATTCCTGGCGCTGTTTTGACTCCTTTACACACTTTATTAACTCTTTGTTTGTCCTAAGCTGGTAAAAATACCACCATGTATACATATATAAATATAACAAGCTCATTTTGCCAGCAGCCAGCATTGTTTTGGATGATCGGCAAGTTCCGTCAAAAAATATAAGTCATAAAAGCTGTCCAATCAGGTCGTGACTTTTGATGCCTTTGGTTTTGTATCATTAGGTTCGGTGTTATAAATGCCAGTGTGAACGCTACGCAAACCAGGACTAAATGTATCATTTTCATTTTTTGTCCGGACCGAGAGAACCGAACTACGAGTGTGAACCCTCGTATCACCATTCCTGAATTGGCTACATCACTCTACTCTCTCCTCTCCACCAATAGCTGGTGTGTGGTGGGCGTTCTGGCGCACTATGGCTGCCGTTGCATCATCCAGGTGAGGAGATTCCCCCTATACTATGTTAAGCGCTTTGAGTGCCTAGAAAAGCGCTATATAAATGTAAAGCATCATCATCAGAAGGAGCCATGTAAAAATAGCTCGAAAAATATGGGCGAACCAGAGTCAACCTCTGACCCCCAGCGGACAGAACGCCCCTCCGCTTTCCTGGCGATGCGTGGGGACATTCTCCCGCCCCTGGCAGCGGCCCTACCGCTCCGGGCGGTCGGGGAGTTACTTCCCTCCTCCCCTCGCGGACGGCGGTCTTCCCTCGACCCCTCTGCGTCTCTGGGGACGGCAGGGCACTCCTCCGCCCCTGGCAGCGGCTCCCTCACTCCAGGCGGTCGGGTAATCCAGTCCCCACTCGCCCAGCGGACAGCGGCCGTTTCCTGGGGTGTTCGACAGTGTCGAGGACTCTGCGATGGGCATCCCTCCTCCTTCCCGGGTTTCGGCACCAATGTAACGCAAGGTTAAGATGGGCAAGGAGGAGGCGAGAACCAACTTGTCAACATAAATAATATTTTAATATAAAACTGAAACAAAAAGCACAAACAGTGTCCAGTGAATCCAGAATCCACACATTCCGGGTCTCCCAATCCGACCCTGCGTTCTCAAAACCTGCCAGTGCGGTGGTCTTTACCTTGTTCTCCTTGTTGCATCTCAGGAACTGGATATTTCTCAAGTCCTCTGTGGGTTTGGTGGGATTCGGGTCACAGTAATGATGAACCTCGACATCTGTCCAGACACGTTCAGCGTTTTCTTCACAGACGTGGCACATATGTAGAACACTACACCATCCTGTCCCTACCGCACTACCATATGCCTGAGCACGCTAATGAGGATACCCGCTAAGAAGATGCCATTCATTAGCTGCTGAATGGATTCAAAGTACCATATGTGAAGATGAACTGGTCACTCAGGACTTTCATTCTCATCATTAAACCTCGTCTTTACAGATGTCCTCGTTCACTTCCAACGGGCTTCTTTATTCGTGCTGATGATTACGTGATTTCTTGATTTTTTTATTTCTTCTTTTTTTTTACATATTTGTCTTCATCTCTTTATGTTTGTCTTATAAGTGTATTTTAAACAAAGCCTTAACACTTAAGTATTACAGTTTTTCTCAATGGCTTAAACACAAAAACTGGTTCCTGTAGCAAAGTAGTCATTCCCAAAAACACACACACATTTTCCATCACCGTAAACAATATTCACCTGTTTCCACATATGCTTCAATATTCAAAACTCTCACAAAAGTGGCCAAATAAATAATTCATTGCACTATATGTTCATTCAGCAAGCACATGCTCTCAATATAATGAACTCAAGTCATCACAGTCTTAACTGAAAGAGCACAGCTTTCTCCAGGTGCAAACACTAAAGCCTCAAAACTGTTAACGCACCAATCAGAATGGCATAATCCCTCCAGTGTGTAACAAACCGTCCTGTAGTCACGTACAACTTGTGTGTGTTGTCTGAGGGCAAAGTTTGAATTGGGACCCAGAAGTTAGATGTTTGTACCGTTGGGTGCGAGGTTTTAAAATTGTGTGTTTTGACCAAATGGCGAGTTGTTCCAAAAAAAATGAATGGGATATTTACTTTCCTCTAGGGGTTCCTCTAAAGTTATTGTAAGCAATTTTCTAGCAAATGCAAGCAGGACGGAGGCATAATACTAATTTGCATACCTATTCCAAGTTCATAAAAGTACGTGCTGCATTGGTGATCATTGGGGGAGAAAGCCATTAAAATGAGAGTAAAAGGAGGTCTGGGTGTCTAAGCGAGTATTGACGCTGACTATCACACCCGGAGTCGTGAGTTTGAATCCAGGGCGTGCTGAGCGACTCCAGTCAGGTCTCCTTAGCAACCAAATTGTCCCAGTTGCTAGGGAGGGTAGAGTCACATGGGGTAACCTCCTTGTGGTGGTGATTAGTGGTTCTCTCAATGGGGCGTGTGGTGAGTTGTGTGTGGATCGTGGAGAGTAGCATGAGTCTCCACATGCTGGGAGTCTCCTTAGCAACCAATTTAGCCCGGTTGCTAGGGAGGGTAGAGTCACATGGGGTAACCTCCTCGTGGTGGTGATTAGTGGTTCTCGCTCTCAATGGGGCGTGTGGTGAGTTGTGTGTGGATCGTGGAGAGTAGCATGAGTCTCCACATGCTGTGAGTCTCCGCGGTGTCATGCACAACGAGTCACGTGATCAGATGCGCAGATTGACGGTCTCAGAAATGGATCACTGTTACCTCTCCACAGGTATTCATATCTACAAGATCACACACATGCACACATTTCTCTGCTGTAAGACACTCTGATCCAGGAATAACCTGCAACTCTCTCGCAGGGGGAAATCCTTTAAGTGGACCAAAATAAAACTGATGCAATGAGAGAAAGCTCAAGTTCGGAATCAATACAGGTCATTTTCTCATTACCAGGTGTTTATTTGACAATGATGTTACGACTCACATTAACTCGACGCCGGGGGTTAACTGGTGTCACACAGCAGCGTTTGTGTAATTGTAAACCCACTTCCGCTCAATTCTTCATGTCAGAGCGGGTTTGGCTCAGATCCATATTAAAAACTGTAGGCTGGTGAAAAATGAAGGAGAGACCTGGAAGAGTTCGAGGAACAGCCATAATAATCGCTTAATAATAACAATAAAAATGTGTGAAATGAATGTAACCAAGTGAATCATGTTCTCATTAATTGTGCAAAAATTATATTTTGTAAACATAACAGACATTACAAAAGATTATTACATGCATGAGGAAGTTTAGTGAATCAGCTGATGTTTTTAAATAAATATGATCTCACTAAAACTTTCAAAACAAGCCATTATTTGGCTGTAACAACTTACCATCATCTCATATCAGCATCTCATCTCTGTAGACAGTTCTTCTCTGTGTTGAACATGTTAAACAAATGTCCCTGGTTCAATACGAGTTCAGCTCAATCAGCATTATTTGTGGCATAATGTTGATTACCACAAACCTCTATTTAGATATTGAGGTTACAGTGAGGCACTTACAATTGAAGTCAATGGGGCCAGTCCATAAACATTTAAACACGTACTATTTCCATAGTATACCTACAACACGTAAACATTATACGTGTGAACATGATTTTAGTGTGATAAAATCACTTACAAAGCTTATCTGTGTAAAGTTTTATCCAATATTACAACTTGGTTGTCATGACAACGTAACGCTGGTATACCCTGTACTCTGGTAAAATGCTAAAACATCGTTAAATCCCTGATTTTATCACACTAAAATCATGTTAACACACATATTGTTTACGACTTGAGGCTGTACTGTTGAAACAGTGAGTATTTTAATGTTTATTGAGTGGCCCCCATTCACTTCCATTATAACTGCGTCACTGGAAACACTGACATTAATTTAACACCTGGAGTCGTATCGATGACGTTTATACTGACTGTCTGTGATTTTTGGAGCTCCAAAAGAGAAATCTCCATTCACTTGAATTTTAAGGACCTGCTGAGCACACCTGGAATATCATGAGGGTGAGTAAATAATGAGAGAACTTTCTTTTGGTGAACTGTCCCTTTAAGGAACCACAGGTGGAGTTTGACAAAGTGTCACAAATGTCTTCAAATTATTCACATGAAAAGTCACTTGATTTGAAATTGTATTAAGTCGCACTTAACCTTTATGCAATGTTCGTCATTAAATCATGTTCCAATTGTTCCCGGTCAAAAGTGACCGGAAACATGTTTTTGGTTTTTGAGTATTTAGACCTTTTTTTCTCAAGAATCAAACTGTGCTGTTCATTTAAAAAAAAAAAAAAACTGATGAAATTCCAAGTATAAACACGAGATTGCTGAAGAGAGCTTCTTTTTCATCCCTGCTTGAACAGAAAATTATTTCTAGATTTTGTTACAAGTTCTGCATTTAGATATACATTATATTGAAACATTTACTAAGACAACTTTTGTCAATGTTTATCTTTTTTTATTATTAATAATAAAAATGTGTGTGTGTGCGTGCGTGCGTGCGTGCGTGAGTGTTTGTGTGCGTGTGTGTGTCTGTGTGCACGTGAGTGTGAATGTGAGAGAGCGTGAGTGTGTGTGTGTGTGTATGTGCGTGAGTGTGTGTGTAAGTGTGAGAGAGCGTGAGTGTGTGTGTGCGTGTGTGTCTGTGTGCGCATGAGTGTGTGAGTGTGAGAGAGCGTGAGTGTGTGTGTAAGTGTGAGAGAGCGTGAGTGTGTGTGTGTGTGTGCGCATGAGTGTGTGAGTGTGAGAGAGCGTGAGTGTGTGTGTGTGTGTGTGAGAGAGCGTGAGTGTGTGTGCGCATGAGTGTGTGAGTGTGAGTGAGTGTGTGTGTGTGTACCAGCGGTGTGTGTGTGTGAGAGAGCGTGAGTGTGTGTGTTTACCAGCGGTGTGTGTGTGTGTGCGCGTGCGCGTGTGTGTGAGTGTGTGTGTGGTACCAACGTTGTCAAGATCAGCCTCTTTGGAGGAGGCTCATGAAGGCGCTACTGGCCAGTTGGAGGCAGCAGACAGAGCGCAGAGGAGCGACGCTCACAACAACGAGCAGAGCGCTGGGTGGCTAAAGCACAGCAAGTTGGCACAGTAGGGGGCACAGGTGGTGCATCAGCCAGTCATCTCAGTCGACCCGTGTCACCTGTTGGATCTGTCCCGTGACCTCCTGCCAACGGGCGTTCCACACTTCATGTGGCCTCAATGAGCACATAGCCTGGCACAAGCGCCATTGTGACGTCACCGCCACTTAGTGACGAATGGCAGTTGTTGTGTGTGTGAGAGTGTGCGTGTGTGTGTGTGAGAGTGTGCGTGTGTGTGTGTGTTACAGCTACACAAACATGAGTACTAACATAGGAATGTATACATTATAAAGTTAATTCTACATAATTAATATTAATGTCTTTGCGATAAATGTGTCAATTATAAGCAAATTGTTTTCAGCTGTAATACAGTGAAGAGGACTGCACATATTATAAACTGCACCTCCCGAATCCAAACCCCAAGCCTAAACCGAACCATCAATGGAGTCCAAATTTAATGTTAGAGGGGAAAAATGCAACCTCCAGATTGAGCTCATCACTGATTAAGCAAACATGATTATTTCCTGGTTTCGAAGCGGGATCCGAACCCGGGTCTCCCACGCTGATGATGCGTCGCCCTTCCAGTCGCGACACAAGGAGCCGATGCAAAAATGTCCAATAGGATACGGTGCTTGTCTGTGAAATGGCATAATGTGGATGATCCTAGGGTACTGGAACTCTGAGTTGCTCTTACGGCTCATAGAAGTGACCGTTTTGAGCGCACTGGGAAACAACAAGTTTTTGCTAATTTAGATAACCCGCTTCTTCGTTATTGAAATGTTGGACATGATATCCATGCACAAACATATGAACAGAAGAACTGATGTGAGGAGTCAAACATTGATACTACATCGCAAGAAAAGTAACACGTTATATCAACAGATAACTGCAGCTGCACATTCCTAATTAACATATTTACATTTACATTGATGCATTTGGCAGACGCTTTTATCCAAAGTGACTTACAGTGCCCTTATTACAGGGACAATCCCCCCGGAGCAACCTGGAGTTAAGTGTCTTACTCAAGGACACAATGGTGGTGACTGTGGGGATCAAACCAGCAACCTCCTGATTACAGTTATGTGCTTTAGCCCACTACACCACCACCAAAGTGACTTACAGTGCACTTATTACAGGGACAATCCCCCCGGAGCAACCTGGAGTTAAGTGTCTTACTCAAGGACACAATGGTGGTGACTGTGGGGATCAAACCAGCAACCTCCTGATTACAGTTATGTGCTTTAGCCCACTACACCACCACCAAAGTGACTTACAGTGCACTTATTACAGGGACAATCCCCCCGGAGCAACCTGGAGTTAAGTGTCTTACTCAAGGACACAATGGTGGTGGCTGTGGAGATAGAATATGATGCTGTCACCCTGTTATGGGGTCTATAAAGCATTAATTGCCTATAGCTCGGCAAGTTACAGTGCCAAAGCAGCTTCCCCAAGCAATGAACTGCTCTCAGATCAGTATAAAAGATTAAATCTGTCAACAAAACAATCCAGGAGGAATTTTACACATCTTACACATCTTCCAGAGAAGAACTGTCTGTTTCCTGCTTTTGGTTTTCTAAAGAGTGAGCACTAGGTCAAACTTGGTGATCTTGAGGTCTTGATATATTATTCCTCACATATCTTTGACAACTTTCAGACAGCTTTGGACTGAGTTGCAGAAGTAAAGGGTCGAGTCGATGCGAGACTCGGGGTTTGCACTGAGAAAAACTCAGTGAAACTCTGCACTACACATACGGGTGAGGTGGGCTATTTAATATGCAGCGCTGGTTCCCGTCTCTCTCTCTCTCTCTCTCTCTCTCTCTCTCTCTCTCTGACTTCTACAGAAACTCAACAGTAATAATTCACTCTGCCAAGCTGCATCCAAAAAGGTTCCCAGGCAAAATAGTCTATATTTTATTCAATATCAAAAGGTTAAGCTTGATTTTTATGCAGGAAAGGGTGATTTTCTTGTCTTTTTTTTGTCTGTGGAGAGGTAACAGTGATCCAGGAAGCTCAAACGCTTGAATTTGTCTCTTTCAATCTCTTCTCTTTTCAGACTTGTATGAAAGGGTGAGCACTTTACTAAATCCAGCTGTCTAGGGTTTTGGATGTCAGTAGAAATGTAAAGTGTCTTTTTTCCCCCAGAAAAAAGCAAAAATAAAACATCAAGGGTATGTGATAAAAAAATCTATTGCTCGGTATTTGACTTAATCTGTAAATGTTAATGTGACTCTTTAGAGCAGGGGTCTCAAACCACTGGCAAGCGAGCCAAATACGGCCCGTGAGAAAGTGTCATATGGCCCGCACGAGTCTTGGCCCGCAAATGAATTTGTTTTGGTCTATAATGTTTCACGTAATTCCCTTAAAGTATTATTAAACCCTAGCCTAATATATTCCACATGGTTTATGACACACTTAACAAAACTAGATCGCTTCCATCGTGATCCACCTAGCTGTCTGTACTGGAAGCATCCGTTGATGCGACGTGCGTTCAGGTGACGGCTGCACCGTTACTATTTTTAATGCACTGTACAGCTACAGTAAGTCACTTATTTTGCCCATCCAACTGAACTATAATAAACTCATTTTCTTATTGTTCTGTAAGTCGTGTCCTTAAAGAGTCAATTCAAATAACGTCTGGAGTGGTGGTGGCGTAGTGGCTAGAGCACAGGTCTTCTAATCAGAAGGTTGCTGGTTCAATCCCCACAGCCACCACCATTGTGCCCTTGAGTAAGACACTTAACTCCAGGTTGCTCCGGGGGGATTGTCCTGTAATAAGGGCTCTGTAAGTCACTTTGGATAAAAGCGTCTGCCAAATGCATTAATGTAATGTAAATGTCTTACGTTTCATCAAAGCAGTTCATGATATTTCTCAACTCGCTTGTCTAAATGGGACTGCCATTCTCATGAAATACAATATCAAGTGTCATTACTCCGCTTAACATGCAGCTCAGTCTGCTAGGTAGCTGTGAGGCAAAAATGACTTGAATCCAGAAAAAAGTCCATAAAACATAAAGAGACTGCCAAAATGGCACCCTAAAGTCTGGCATGGCCCAGTTAAAAGAGGTGAACCACATCTGGGCAATAAAGCGAACAAAGGAGACTTGTCCAAGATCACACTCCCATTGGGTCGTCCCCTCTTGGGAGACTGAAGCTCCCTTTAGGTAGATGATTTTAGATCATTAAAGAGTGCCAAATGGCTGGTCAAGGAGTCTAAACATTCTGCTACAACAGCATGATTTTAAACAAAAGGGCCATTAGATAGAGAGTCCCCTGCTACCCACAGGACAGTGACATGGGGCAGACTCAACATGGCCTTATGAACTTCCACACAGGCACCAAACTATTGACTCTATGCATGTTGGACAACGCATACCAGATAACTTTATATCCCAGGCTTAATCTGACACTATACCCTGACAATCATGTTTCTCACAATCGTGTAGCAAATTCACCTGGCGGAGAACCTCACCTGGTCCCTCAACACCAGCTCTATTACCAAGAAAGCCCAGCAGCGTCTCTACTTTCTGCGAAGGCTGAGGAAAGCACATCTCCCACCCCCCATCCTCACTACATTCTACAGAGGGACTATTGAGAGCATCCTGAGCAGCTGCATCACTGCCTGGTTTGGGACTTGCACCGTTTTGGACCGCAAAGCCCTGCAGAGGATAGTGAGGACAGCTGAGAAGATCATCGGGGTCTCTCTTCCCGCCATCAAAGACATTTACAAAAAACACTGCATCCGCAAAGCCACCAGCATTGTGGACGACCCCACACACCCCTCACACATACTCTTCACCCTCCTGCCGTCTGGCAAGAGGTACCGAAGCATTCGGGCCCTCACGACCAGACTGTGTAACAGCTTCTTCCCCCAAACCATCAGACTCCTCAATACTCAGAGACTGGACTGTCCTCTTAAATACATGGAACTAAAATTGTTCTTATCTTTATCTTATGAATATCTACCTTAGAGATGGTCATACTACCTCATGTAATGTTGTCCTGGCTTTAACCATATGATTTATTCTTATTACTCTTCTAATCACTTATCGTGAATGTTATTACATGAATTGCAATTATTATTATTATTCTCATGTTGTTGAGATTCTTTCGGCATTTCAGGAACGTTTATGCCAATGAGTTGACCATGTGACCCCGAAAAGGCACTTCTGATTGGCTCAGGACACCTTTTGGGGTGCGGCTAGTCTACACTCAGGACTCTTGTGCCAAGGAAGAACGCTCTCTCTCTTCTCCGTTCTTCACTTCCTCTTCAGCTCTGCATCCTCCTTGCTCTAGCACTTGTGGCCTCGCCCCGGCACCCCTCGAGTTCAATGTAATGTGAAGTCCAGGAAGGCTCGGAGTAAAGCTCTGGGGAAGACCTTCTCTTCTCTGTGTCGCCTTGCTCCAAATGGGACTCGAACCGCCGCTGGATGCGGGTGCGCTAACACGGAGGCTAAAGGCTACAGCCTCTAGCGTCAGTCGCTAGTGCACCCCTTGAGGTCAGGAGAGTGAGGTTTATACACACTGCACAGGTACCAGCTGGCTCCCGTTACACTTACTGTATTATTTTTAACTGAAAATATTAACTGTATAAAGACAAAATCAAGTATGCTGCATATCAGGGAAATATGAGTGCAGAAACAAGCCCAACATCCCTATTCACATTCTATCTATTCTATTTTTTAAAGTGAGTTTCTTTATAACCACATACCCAAGTCTTAGCAACAGAAAGCTAACATTTTCACTGTAATTCCCCGGGGGGAGAAAAGATACAGTGAACCCACTGACCTTTATTGGGGCCAGAATATGTGAGCGGAGTGGAAGCGGAGCGAAGAGAGGAGCACCATGATTTTGCCTGGAGCGAGGAGCGGGTTTTTAAGAAATCAGAGTGTCACTGTTTCCTCTGGCTCAAAGAGCACACCGCTAATGATCCATCATGGCCACAGCACATGTTAACAGTCCTTAGTGTAGTAATTCACCATGTGTTAAGCAGTGTGAAGGCATGAAGGAAAGATGGAATTTCTGATCAAATCTAGTGGTAATGTTCGACCTCCCGTGCTAAGGCTACTTTCTCTTTCACTCTCTGTATTCTGTTCACGCTTCCTATTATTGAGGTAAAGTTACGGTAAAGCTTGGTGTGGAGTGGAGGGGGGCGGGGATGGGCTGGAATGTCGCACGCCCGGTCCCCAATCGGCCTGATGAGGCACGCCGATGGATAAAGGCAGCCGGTGACGACGGTTCGAGAGAGAGAGAAAATTACAAATGGCTGCCCTGTATGTGTTTATGTTTGAGTGTTTTTGTTTAAGTTCTCATTAAATTATTATTTATGTTCACAAGCCGGTTCTCGCCTCCTCCTTGCCCATCATAACCCGTCTTGTCTCTTTATTCCTACGGAAACTGGCGTATATTGAAAATTGATGACAAGACGGCGAAGGAGAACACGAGTGGAGAGGCCACAATCAAACGTTTGTTGTGAAACCCTTAAAGACGTGTCCTGAAAACATGAAGGTAATCCGTTCACATGTGGAGAGAAAATCTAAAGGTCAGTAATACATATATATCTCCCCAATACATATTTTGAATAATCATATCATTATTCTAATCTAATGCATTGCATTATTTACTGTAGGCTATTATGTCCCGTATTAAATCGAATTTAACTTTTAATGACCTAAAACACCAACTGAACTAATTAATATGTTAATATTGCACAGTTTGACTTTAATCGATTGCCATCTAAATATATGTTAGAGCCATAATGTTTGTTTGTTTTGGTTTTAGCTTGATAATTTATCAATTTGATTTAATTTAATGTTTTGTTTTCATTCTGGTATTTATACATTTTTTCATTTGGTCATTTATATTTTTAATTTAAGGTTTGTTTGGTTTTTTTTCATCTAGTTTTATCTAGGCTCATGTTAGTGTTCCAATAAAGCACATTGTGACTTGTCTTCTAGTATTGTGCATTTATTGTTCATTTGATGCATCTTCTGCATGGAAGCTTGTGATATTTAAAAGCATACTGGAATAACTTTACAGTGGAGAGGTAGTTGGGCGCTAGTTTTGCCATGGAGCGAACACGGAGCGGGGTGTCTCTAATCCAGGAGCGGGAATGGACAACCCGGAGTGGAGCTGAAAGGAGTGATACAAGAACGCATTGAGCGCAGAGGGGAAATGGTTGCCGCTCCACTTCACTCACATACTCTCATTGGGGCATCTTTGCACTATGTGGGGTAAATTGTCTCAATGGTACCTGCCATTACACAGGGGTGTAGATTTCATGACATAATTGAAGAAACACAAAACCTCTCTACCATCTACACCTCTCTTTAAATCTATGCCAGCAGTGATAAACTGTGGGATTTATATAGGAAAGCAAAAATCTTGTTGGAAATTAAGATTAATGACTGATGTCTTTGAAGTTCATCCTGGATTAATGGCAGAAGTTCATATAGATGCAGGGCTGGACTGGTAATCTGACATACCGGGAATTTTCCCGGTGGGTTGATGCCCTTTGGGGCCGATCAGGGGCGGACTGGCCATCGGGAGACCGGTGGGTCGGCCGCGAAACGGGCCGAATGTGCCGCGATAAGCAAAAATGAGCCGCCGTGTCATGCAGAACGGACCACAAAATGGACCATTTTGAACCACAAAATTCCATTTTAAGAGTGTAGTCCATCATTAGACCAAGGTGATGCAGGCAGAGATCAGTGAGGTGCATCACAGTTCAACCGGCAGGTCATTTTGGTGAGGTTCGGTGAGGTGCATCCTAAGTCCAAGGTTCAGGCAGTTGTAACCCTTGCACAATTTAAGGCATACACAATCGGTATGAATATGGACCAGACTCTATCAGAAGATCAGATTCGCCTACTGAGGAGCTCACAACAATAATGACTCACTCAGACACCGTATTGGATTCACTGAATATGTATTTTTTCTTTACCTTATTGGTACCACATTACTGGAAGGCATGACATAAAAAAATAGCACAAGGAAATGAACAAAATTTCACAAATTGGTATAGAAACAAAAAAATGAATAAACAAAATACTTAAATAATTTTAATAAAATGCCAATTGAAATACCATCCAAATTTTATTCCTTCCAGGGATTATTCTCTTATTCGATCCAGATTACTTATAGAAATAAATATGAACTCACTCCAATGATACTCCTTAGTTTAACTTTTGAATAACCAATTTAGAAAAATTCTTTAGAAGGTAGATTTACTTGTTTGGTATTTCTTTTTCATGTATGAAATACATCCCCTTGTTTGAATTTGTAGAAATAAAATGACACCAGCAGTAATACAAATAAAATTTAAAAAAATACAACTTAAACCTAAATAAGTTCACATGTAATTCTTTTTCCCATGAACTTGGATCCCAGTTTCAAAACAAGTTCTGTGAATCAGTCTTTTAATTCTTTATTCACAACTCTGTGAATAATTCCGAACCCATTGAACAACTGAGTTGTATTTCAGTCTTTTTTCTGATTATTTGATCCTCCAAAAGAACCAGAGAAATATAAGTGTAGGTAATGTTGGTTCAATTTCCTACCGTCCGACTCGACAATGACAATGCCACTTGATTACAGCTGGATTCTCCCTCCTTATGGCTCGCCAGTCCCAACTCCCTTCACAACACAGGAATTTGGACAATTCTAGAACTCCAAGAGCTTCACTTCGGTGAACATCACTTCAACGCAACATTGGCTCCTCAGCACACAGCATTCATCAGACAGGAGACGATGAATCCAAAAAAATCAATAAACAGAAAGAACCAAAAAAAAAAAAACCTGACCTTGAATACAAGGTCACAAAGCTATCATTAGTGATGTTTTTTTTTTCTTTTATATACACATACACCTATTACTACAGTTCGCAACGATATCACAAAATGGCCATTGTATTTTACATACAACATTGAAACATGCGTTAATCACCTGTGGCCTCATAACGTACATTCACCATCAATTAAATGCAACTTTTTTTTTTCATTTTACATTTCAGTTATATGAACATGTACACACAAAAAAATACATGAAATAACAGTTTTTAACTCACCAAAACCACTGATGAACTTGAAGCTTTTAATCCATTTTAACTCCGAAAGAAACTGATTTCAATCGGTCTTTCTCTCCAGCACTTCATAAAAATTACTCTCATTTAAACTCTTTAATTCGTCATAAAACCACCGTTTAATGCGTTTGCAGACGCCATGCGTTAACGAGGCTTCGGCTCAACAATTCACGTAAATCTAAGCAACTAAAGTTCCCTCTTCACACTAAATCTTCCATTTCACATATTAAATCGTGTGTAGATGACTATCACTTCAATATGAATCAAATATCGCTATTTGTCCAATGTAATGTCTGATCTCTTCAGAGCGCCATGAAACACGTCCGCTCTCTTTTGTTCCGCCGAGTAAAAAGGAAGAAAAACTGAATCGCGTGCTTCTTAAGGAAATTAAAAAATGCACTCCACTCCGTTCTCAAATATCATTGGTCAGTTCTACCAAGTACAACGCATTTTCATTTGCTGTTTCACTGCTCCTAAAAATTAATTATTTTCTGCTCAATTACATTGTTAAATCACACTGTAATACCATTTGTGACCAGGGTTACACCGTGGCTTATGAAGTGTCCCATGTCTTACGGTTGGAGTTGGCATCAGTTCATCCTCTGAAGTCCATCGTAATAGACTGAAGTGATGTTTGGCTGGCACCGGCTGTAGTTTGTCGTCTTCACTCAGAGACACGTAGCAGTGGGGTCCGACACCAAGCAGGAATGGAGCTGGATCTGGCCAGCTCTGATTATCTCGGGATATAAATCCAGAGGTTGAGATGGGGAAACAAATAGAATAATATTAGCATAGATGCCATTACATTTATTGCAGAGATCATGATAGATGTTTCTGGTTACGGCAGAACTAGCTAAAGCAGCCTAATTGTGGGTTGGAGGATAAATGAGGTGTATGCATGGCTAAATAGATTGAGAGTGTGTCTCAGTGTGTCTGAGTCCCGATCAGTGTTAGGGAGACTATTCCATAGTTTAGGAGCTAAATAGGAAAATTATCTACCTCCTTTTGTAGATTTTGATTATTATTAACAAGCCTGCGATCGAAATGAACGTGATGGAATATAGCGTGGTAGAAAGTCACTTATGCCAATGTATAAGTAGCCAACGGTTGCCAATGTAACGATGATAAAATGGGGCTAATAAGATCATATTTCTTGGTTCTCGTCAGCACTCTGGCTGCTGCATTTTGAACCAATTGAAGTTTATTTATTGATCATGCTGGACATCCTCCCAGTAATGCATTACAATAATCTTGGTCACCTCCCCTGACTAAGGCCCTTCTCCTTCGATCGCCCAATTTGGCCAGGCGGCCAGCTCTAAGAAGAGTCCTGGTGGTTCCAAACTTCTTCCATTTATGGATGATGGAGGCCACTGTGCTCATCGGGACCTTCAATGGTGCAGAAATGTTTCTGCACCCTTCCCCAGATCTGTGCTTCGATACAGTCCTGTCCCGGAGATCTACAGACAATTCCTTGGACTTCATGGCTTGGTTTGTGCTCTGACATGCACCGTTAACTGTGGGACCTTATATAGACAGGTGTGTGCCTTTCCAAATCATGTCCAATCAACTGAATTTACCACAGGTGGACTCCAATCAACATCTCTAGGATGATCAGTGGAAACAGGAAGCACCTGAGCTCAATTTTGAGTGTCATGGCAAAGGGTGTGAATACTTATGCACATGTGATTTTTTTTTTTTTTTTTTTTTTTTTATTCATTTTTTTTTTTATTGTTTATTTTTTATAAATTTGCAAAGATTTCAAACTTCTTTCACATTGTTATTATGGGGTATTGTTAGTAGAACAGAATATCTGGTTCAGTCGAGGCTTTATTCCTAACCAATTTAGTACTGAATAAACATCTAGGAATGTTGTGGTTATTTTCAATGAGTTTGCTAAATTGAATCACTCTGCTGTGCAATTTCTATAGTATCAATATCAACTCAGAATTAAATCTAGAGTATGATTATGGCGATGAGTTAGTCCTGTCACATTTTGTCTGACTCCAAGAGAGTTGAGAATATCGATTAATGCTAATCCCAATGTGACATGTTCATTATATAGGTGGATGTTGAAGTCACCAACAATTAAAGCTCTATTGACAGTAACTAAATTGTAGCAACACCTCCTCCTGGACCCTTCAGACAAGACTCATGTTTATAACAATAACCTAGGGGTGTAAACTCATTTTAACTAATATATTAATCTGGTTTCATTCAAACAGAGCACATCCAAACTATGATCATTTCGCTTGCAGTTCATTTGCTCAAGACAGTGAGTAATTTTACATAGAAGTGGGGAAATGAGGAGGCCAAATAGAGGGATTGCATATTTTATATATGTTGTAAGAGTGAATAAGGAATAGACAACACATTTCATTTCATTCAAGCAAAAATAGAGCATACTTGAGTATTATTATTTTCAGGTCATTCAAAATGAGGCTTTTTCCTCCCTTCAAATGGTTACCTAATAATCGATGAACATCGAGGTCTGTCAATGCCGAAAGAAAACTGTGGTTTGATTCTTATTTAAGGTTGAATAAGTACGCTACTGTATTTCGACCTCAACATGAAGAGGTTTTAGACCTTTTCTATGTCTATTTTATGTTTTAAGTTGTTTTGCTGGGATAGGGCTCCACCTAGTGTTAGAAATAAGAAATAAATGTGGTTATTTATATATGTATAAATGGTCTGCACTTATATAGCACCTTTTTAAACTTAGCGTTATTCAAAGCGCTTTACACTGTGACTCATTCACCCATTCACACACACACACACTCACACACACCAATGATGGCAGAGATGCCATGCAAGGTGCCAGCCTGCCATTGGGAGCAACTTGGGGTTCAGTGTCTTGCCCAAGGACACTTCAGCATGTGGAGACTTTCTTTCTTCTGCAGAACACAAATTAAGATTTTTAGAAGAATATTTCAGTTCATACAATACAAGTGAATGGTGACTAAAACTTTGAAGCTCAAAAAAGCACATAAAGGCAGCATAGAAGTATTCCCCACGACTCCAGTGGTTTAATCCATGTCTTCAGATGTGATATGATAGTTGTGGAAGAAAAACAGACACATGGTTAAGTCCTTTTTTACTATAAATTTCCATTTTTATTGCATAATCTTCTTCTGTTTTAAGTGATTCGTATTATTGCCACATACTGGGGAGGGATGAGATTTGTAGTTAAATAGAATTTAAATATTGATCTGTTTCTCACCCACATCTATCATATCACTTCTGAAGACATGGATTAAACCACTGGAGTCTTACGGATTACTTTTAAGCAGGTTTGGCTCCAGCTCTAAGAGGTAAGGTGGGCCGTAGGACCCGCCTGGTGGGCTGAAGAGTTGGAGTGGTGGGTGTAGGTATAGTTCTCAAGCTGGGCCTGCTTTTAAGCTGCCTTTATGTGCTTTTTGGAGCTTCAAAGTTTAGTCAATATTCACTTGCATTGCATGGATCTACAGAGCTGAGATATTCTTCTAAATATCTTCATATGTGTTCAGCAGAAGAAAGTAAATCATACACATCTGGGATGTTATGAGGGTGAGTAAATAATGAGAGAATTACCATTTTTGGCCAAACTATCACCCTTTCACTTTTTACACATGATTACACATTTTTAATCAGCCTTATCTCACTCTCTGAATCAAATTTCCACATCCAACTCTAGTTTCTAAAGTTAGTGTGTTTGTGTGTGTTTGTGTCAGAAACATTCAAACAGAACAACTCCTTCACTTGACACGAGTTATGGAAAATGAACGGGAAAAAATGGCTGAAAGTCAACGTTGCTTTGAAGTCATTTTAAAACGCTGTTGTTTGTTTTGACAATGACCTTGTTAAATTCATCCTTGGCAATCGACCATAAGGATCTATTTCTGTTCACTACACCTAATGGCCAGTTTGCTCAAACTGAGGCAAGTAAAAATCCCTGTAAATTTCTCACGTGTTCCTCTTATTGGTGGATAATGGATGCAGGGGCAAAGATTCCAGCGTGGTGGTGGTGGGTGTGGGGGGTGTGGGGTAACAATGTTCAAAACAAGCAAGTACAAAGTTCAAGACAAATCTATGGCTGCCCGGTGTAATGAGGAAGCTGCCCACATTACTTACACACACACACACACACACACAGAATTCTTGCTTCTGGTCTGATGTTTTACGATAAAGATATTAAGAAACCTTAGCCATGAATCAAAACATTCAAGTTTTACATAAAAGCGCAATATTTCATTTGTGCCAGTCTGAACCACATTTTCACAAATTCGTCAAAATAATAAAATCGAATATAATTAATTGACTTGTTGTTTTATTGCTTGTCATTTTAAATTTGTAAAACATTTATACACACTACAAAAGGGCACAGGCTGCCATTTACAAATTCATACAGACAAACTTAATCTCATGCAATCAATGTCTTGCATTTGAGGTTTCATGTGAAACAGTTCATATTAGGAATAAGTGACCATACAATGTGATCTCACTTAACAGGAGATAGAAGTATGATTGAAGTAAGGGCATTATCGCCGGAAAGGCATTAAGGTAAGACACTGGTGATGACAGGCAGATGTGTGAGAGGGGAAGCAAATGCACGCAGCATTTGTACAAGAAGAAACTATACAAAGAAAAACTTACACATGAAGATCTATGGACTGAGCTGTACTAATGTGGGCATAAATACACTGTGGAAACAACACTTAGTTTGGAAAAACTTGCTTTTTGGGAATTTTCTTAGGAAACAGATGCATTTCCCCCCCTTTATACCTGTATGTGCTGGGGCGGAACATGCATATTCTGTCTGACAATTTCTCATTGGCCTTTTCTCAAAGTTTCTTCAAAATTCACTAGACCCCTAGTGTCGCTTCTTCGACGCAACGTCTCTTCCCTCCATCTGGGAACTGAGGTTACAACAGTAACCTAGACGTTATTGAATATTTTTCCCCCAAATTATGCAAAAGCAGATTTTTCCAAGCTAAGTGTTGTAGTGTAACCAGCAGGAGACCACTGATGTGTGAACTGAATTTGGTGACACTACAATGTGTAACAGTGAAGTTATTGAATATTTGTGTAGTCTCACATTTCGGTTTTGCACTTTGCAGACGGTCCCTGCGGTCTTGTCTCTCAGCCGGCTGCGCTTAGACATCAATGCAATTGTCCAGCTCATGACGGAGGCTTGTTTTGATGAAAACGAGGTTGTAGCTCGTTGTCTACATTACTGCGGTTGGAAAGAGGTGTTGTTTGTGTTTTAAGAACGTTTCGCTTATGAGTTATTGATCCGGAAAGTTCGAATCTGTGAATATATGTCCAACTTTACCGAACTTTATGAGGCTGAGAGATGAAAAACTTCGTTCACAAGATGCACTGCTCACAGTTAAAACAAACAACCGCTATTTTACACAACCTGATAGTTAATCCGTTTTGACCTCTTTCTCCTGTGTCTCCTTTCTTCGCGACTCTTGGCTCATTCGCTTCGCGCCACTCAGTTTTCCAAACTGATCACTGATCAGTCTATTGCCGCTCTCTGGCGTCATCTCGTGCTGCATTCAGTGCAGTCGGACATTGGAGATTCGCGCTCGTAAATTGTATAATTTAATTCTTTGCTGCCAACTGGGGTGGCAGCAGGGGTGGCAAGGTATTCTTTTAGGGTGGCATTTGCCACCCTATGCCACCCCGGTAGATCCGCCCCTGAATTTAATCTATTTTATGTATGATTTTAATTCAAGATGTATTTTATTTATCATCAACTTTTGTTGTCAATGATTGCAACCAAGAATAAATTCACATAGTAGTTGTTATACTTTTCAATAAACTTTTTTTTTTAGAAAAGTTGCGCAGTTTGTTTAGTTTTGGCTTTTAAGGAGTTAAATACACATGCTCACTTAACTGGGAAAATCTGAGATTAAATGGATCAAATTATTCATGTGAACAGCATTACTGTTAAACATTATTTCCATAGCAGCCTCTTATCTTTAGACTTTATGAAGAAATTGCATAAAATGCATTATACAGATAATGAATCATCCTTATTAGTCGTATAGGGTTTGAACCTACAGTAACTCTAGGATTGGGAAAACTACAGACAGAAAAAAGAGTGCAACAAGAAATCTAAAATGAATCATTTCAAAGTGACGCTATGCTAAATATAGAGGTAATGTGACATTCAACCGTGGTTTCAATATCCACATTGTGAATCACTTCTGTGGAAATCTGCCCCCTTCGTGACAACTGCAACATGTGCTGTCTCACCACTCTTTACCAGTGATACCAGTCCTCAATGCTAGTTAACACCAGCAACCTGTCAGAGTCAGATGCTAACACAGAATGGAGCAATTCAACAAACTCACCGCACCTGCTGCTGTTAAACTTAGGTAAGAAAGAAGGTTTGAATTATTTATCAGCCTATTCTTATTTATGTACAAGGAAGTTGTCTGCACTCAGTTTCAGTCACACTAATGTTGGCAAACACAACAAAGGGTGACATGTTACAATGATTAACTTTAGATAGTGAATAAAGCAGTTGTATATGGAATGGGATCTGAAAGGTTGTACTTTGCAAATCTGTACATTGCATTGACAAATTTGTGCTTGCAACTAAACATCAGCTGATTGTCTTCACTGTAAAAGTGGGCACTTGCCATCCTTACCATTTACACATGATCTAACCCTTAACATTAGCTTTGTTGGTGTTACACAATGTGTTCAGGTTGATTCCATAATATTAAATAATGTATTGGAGTCATTTTGATCTTACAACTGTCACGTCTCCATCAGACTCTCGGTCTCAGCCTCATTTCAGTCTCCGCTCCCTCTCACCAGAGTATTAATCAATCAGTATCAATCAATATTTATTATATAGCACATTTAAAAACAACCAAAGTTGACCAAAGTGCCGTAGAGTCCAAAGTAAACAAAGCAAACATTAAGATGCACTCACAGGGAACAGAGAACATTCAAGGAAGGTTAAAAGTCAAAGAAAGATGAGTTTCGTGTCAACTTTGAAAAACCGAAATAGAAAGGGGCAGTTCTACTATGAGTCACAAGACTGTTCCAGAGCTTGGGACCGGAGATTGCAACTGGTTTTTAGTCTGGATCTAGGGATGCTAAGCTGGCCAAGACCACTAGATCTAATAGATCTAGATGGTCTGTGAGGGTGCAACAACTCAGATTGTTTTGGGGATTTGAACTCATATAATAATATGTTCAGATCAATCCTATATTTGATCACGAACCGATGCAATGAAATCAGGATTGGTGTAATGTGGTCAAATTTATGTTTCGCCTTTAAGCATCTGGGAGCCGCGTTTTGGACGTATTGAAGACGGCAAAGAGAAGAATGGGAGATTCCAGGCTAATCGAAATATTTTTCGAAATTGCTCATGGACAGGAAGAACTGAACTTTCGTCAGTAGATGAAGATGACAAAAACACGATTAAACCGCAGCGCTTATTTGATAATGAAATTTTAGGCTACTGTCAAACTTCAAAGTTCCTAGCACACAAAGTACTGCATGGGGCAAGAGAGCCTAGGTCAATGTCAATATCGCTGTTTTCATTCGGTCCAAACAACATCATTTACGTTTTTCTCTTGTTATGGTTTAAAAGCCATGATTGAAGTTCTTCTAAGCAAGCTAAGAGCGGCTTGTCATTACACTTTAGAGGGAAAGAGATTTGGGTGTCGTCCGCATAACAATGTAAAAATTTGTTGATTTGTATTTGTTGAAAATGGAGCCTAAAGGGAGGATATATAGAGGAAACAATATGGGACCGAGAACTGAGCCCTGTGGTACGCCACAACCGAGATGAGCTACAGATGATGAGTGAGGTCCAAGACGGACTGTGAATTTCCTATTAGTTAAGTATGAACGAATCCATTTCAGGACTGTACCTCGAATGCCCCAACATGACTCCAGGTGGGACAGAATTTTAGGCTACTGTCAAACTTCAAAGTTCCTAACACAAAGTACTGTATGGGGCAAGAGAGCCTAGGTCAACGTCAATATCGCTGTTTTCATTCGGTCCAAACAACATCATTTAAGTTTTTCTCTTGTTATGGTTTAAAAAAATGTTTAAAAACCATGATTGAAGTTCTTCTAAGCAAACTAAGAGCGGCTGTATCGCGTGCTTATCATTACACTTTAGAGGGAAAGAGATTTGGGTGTCATCCGCATAACAATGTAAAAATTAGTTGATTTGTATTTGTTGAAAATGGAGCCTAAAGGGAGGATATATAGAGGAAACAATATGGGACCGAGAACTGAGCCCTGTGGTACGCCACAACAGAGCTGAGCTTTGAATTTCCTATTAGTTAAGTATGAACGAAACCATTTTAGGACTGTACCTCGAATGCCCCAACATGACTCCAGGTGGGACAGAAGGATGTTATGATCAGTCAAATTAAAGGCTGAAAGCCATAGCTTTCCCAGAATGCTTAGCAAGGTAAACGTCATTAGAAACACTTAGGAGAGCAGATGACGTGCTTTAAAACCTGATGGAAATTTTCACTTTAATCACACACATGGAAACAATCAACTAGGCAATTACAGACTCCTTATATACTCACCTCGTGCTTTCCTTCAGTGTCTAGTCTCAACAAGGAATGCAAAGACTGCGCTGTTCTCCTGCAGTGCCCTCGCGTCTTCAAAGTTTATCTGCTCAATTATCTCCTCGTCTAGTACGGGGTATACCCAGGGGCGGATTATGACTAGCAAGGGCCCACGGGCCAATTTTCTTTTGGAAAATCTGTAATGAGTTCAGGCCGTTCTGGCTCACACTGCTATATCTTTTGTAACTCATCTGAATGATGGGGTGCGTCCCATTCAGAAGTGATCATCCCAAAACCCTGTTTCGTTCAAAGGCTTTACCCTCCATTGTGAGAGCTTTGACGGGGCTGAAAGGTGTGGGGCTCGAAAGTAGTGGTCATTTGGTCATTTTTTGAGGAAATTCTGTTTGGAACGACCCTACAGCTTGGCTACCGTTACTATTCTTCCATCGAAAAGTCCTGGGAAGGCATCATTTCTGCCTTTTCAAAGTGTCCAATAATCGCCTAGACGACGACATAATATTTAAATGAGCAACGAATCTGTTTTAGAATGTTCGTAATTTCAAACTTCAGCTCTCAAAATGTGCACACGAGCCCTTTAATCTGCTCTCTTCTTTCTTTCTTTCTTTCTTTCTAAAATGCATCTATTAAATACTTCTATTTCCAGAAGAGCATGGAAACTTTCACCGGGCGCCGTTATAAGATTAAAGAATGCCTCAAATAATTAAAATAAAAACAGAAAGGCTAAAGGGTCCTATAAGAGGGCTGGGGGCCCTTATACTCACATGGCACAAATGGAAGCATATAGAAACATTTGTTTTCAAAGTTGATGGGCCGCGAGACCTTGCAGTCCTGGGCCCCTGGTAGTCAATGGCCCCTGGGCACTGACCCATTGGCCAGGTCCGTAATTCACCTATGTCTATACCCCTGAGTATTTGTTCTTCCACTGCTCTGATCTGTTCTTACTGGCTGTGGTTCAGGTGGTAGAGCGGGTCGGCCACTAATCGCATGGTTGGCGGTTCGATTCCCGGCCCACATGACTCCATGTGCCGAAGTGTCCTTGGGCAAGACACTGAACCTCATGTTGCTCCCAATGGCAGACTAGCACCTTGCATGGCACCATTGGTCTGCCGCCATTTGTGTATGAGTGTGAATGGGACACAGTGTAAAGTGCTTTGATAACCGCTAAGGTTAAAAAAAAGGTGGTATATATAAGTGCAGAACATTTACTATCTTCAATGGTAGATAATGTCACCCAGACATTATACGTCTTTCATGATACATTAATATTACCATATATTTCATATTAAAATGTATTAGTGTGTAGAAATGAACAATTAACCAAGATTAATTCTGCAAAATTGCTATTCATGTTAACATGTACAACCATATTGTTACCGGACCGCTTTCATCTCTCAAAAAAATGTACAGCAGGAAGTTACTGAAATGTCATTGTGAAATCCTTTTAAAAAAAAGTAACAAGAACTGTGATGTGATCGATCAATAATGCTAGTGAGATCTAATGACACCACAGCTATCAATACAGGTGAACAGAGTGGATGAATGGATTTTATTTATATCTGTATTTATTTGGGGGGTTGAGGTTGGGATTTTGTGGAGACGGTAGTGTGGTGGATAAAGACAGCACTGCGGACTATAATTGTTCGTTATACGTAAAATGGTAAATGGTCTGCACTTATATAGCGCCTTTTTAACCTTAGTGGTATTCAAAGCGCTTTACACTGTGACTCAATCACCCATTCACACACACACATTCAAACTCCAATGATAGAGGTGGAGCTGCCATGCAAGGTGCTAGCCTGCCATCGGGAGCAACTTGGGGTTCAGTGTCTTGCCCAAGGACACTTCGGCATGTGGTCGTGTGGGCCGGGAATCAAACCACCAACCCTGCGATTAGTGTCCGACCCGCTCTACCACCTGAGCCACACCCTACGTCTGGGTGACCTCTAAGGCTCCATTACTCACACACTGCTATGCTATAATATAAAACACTTTTAACAATATCATTTTAATGCTTGTATTACAGACCAACATACCATTACACACTTATTCCAATGTGATTAGCTTGTGCGGTAGCTCACCTGTCATAGACATGAGATTAAATAATGTGGTTAAAGATCTCGTCCGATCACGACACCATTTCACTCGCCTTTGGCGCCCCCCGGTGGACATTTAACAGGGAAACTGCAGCCAAACGTGTATCGAAGCACATCATTTTGATTTGGAAAGCTGTTGCCACGTTACGTTTATGAGATCAGGATGCTTTTCTGTTTATTATTATTAAAAACGCTAAACAAGTGTCCAGCATACATGATGATGAATGATCAGAATCGACACAACGACGACTGAAAATACTCAAGAGTTGTTTTATTTCATAGTTTTGATGATGATGTTACTGTCATCCTTTTGACAGGTGATAAAGATGTTTTTGTCGTTGTTGTGTTATGATTTGTTATATAGGATTTCCTTTTTACTATTTTACTTTTATATAAGTTGTTTTGCTCATTTTTTTGTTTTTTTCAGGCAGCTCCAAAAATCCATCCAAGACATTAAGGAGAATGACGACAGCCTATTCAACAGATTAAAAAGGTGTTTTTCTATTTATTTTTCTGTATATTTCTTCATTACGCAAAAATTGACCTATTTATGAGATCTTTGCCCGACCCATTATGACTTACTGATACCTGACACTCATCTGCATATATATGATATTAAGAGGAAAATACAAGTGTGACCTATAGATAAAAACTTTCCTTTTACAAGCTAAAATAAACTGTATTAAGTCTGTAGTCGACAGCCAGCCTGAAAATAGACATGTGGAAACACCTGTCCTGCCATATTTCCTTTCACTTCCTCTATTAGCATAGTCCAAGAAGCAGCCCATTAGGTGTGGTGTGTGTGACAAACAATTGCATGTCTTCACTTCACTGGGCCACATTATAAAGTCATTTCAGTTGTTATTACAATGACAGATACCTGCTCTAACTGTAAAAACAGTCATACATGCATACATGAAAATCCAACTATTTGGGCTACTTCCTGTGTGGCTATATGTGTTTACAGATGTCATTTAGAATTAGAGTTAAATAATTAACTAGTGTTAAAGGCTGTGACATGTTTTTATTGATAAGGCAACCCGATTAATCTAGATAAGAGCAGTATCTGGATGTTCTGCATGTTGTGAACTTGTGACATCACACAAGGCATTTGGGAAACAAGTTAATGACTTGCATGAAGCGTGCACAAATTGGTGTCTAGACAAAGATATTGTGTGAAAAATGATCAAACAAAAACTTGTAACTTTTGGTAAATAGAAGTAAATAAATAACTACAAACCAACATTTGGTCACAAACTTGACAGTCCGTACTGTGTAGTTTGGGGGGTCATTCCGTGTTATCTCAGAGGTAAAAAGGTATTTATTTATCTATCTATCTATATATATATATATATATATACTGTATATATTTCTTTTTGTATTTTTACTAGTGAAAGAGAAACATAAATGAAGAAAGCCAAAATATGAAATGCCATGGATCAATATTTACGGAGCAATCCATTATTTTGTAGAGGGGGGTCAAAATGCCAATTTTCACCAATGATTTTGGAGCAAAACTCAGGCCACAAAAATGACCTTTTGAAAGGTGTCAGCATCATGTTTTTATTTTTACACAGATACAGGGATGACTATTACTAAAAGCAGTCGACTTCAGCACCTCTTGTTGCTTTATATGCCAATGGCGTGAGTCTAAAAAATGGAAATTTTTGATGTTTTTCCAAAGTTGGACTGTCTTCAACTCTAGAAGTATTAAAGATATCTTAATATCCTTTTAGATACTGGTTTATAACAAACTTTACTTTTTGAGTCTTTATTTTTAAGGCCCTATGTGGTTATATCTCAGAGATATGGGGCTCTCAATGTGGCTCCGTGTGCAAGTTGCGCATTTTGGGTTAAATGGTATGAAGCTAGTCTTGATGCCCCTCTAGAAATGAACTGTGAAAATATTGATCCATGGCATTTCATATTTACATTTCATTATCATTTATGCTTAAAAAATGTCAAAAATTATAATAAATGTAATATTGCAATCATGTAATATTTTGTTTGACCTCCTGAGGTGGACAAGCATTTTCTAAAGATCCTGAAGGTCCTTTCACAGGCAATTTGTAGTAAAATAACAAAACAAAAAAATATCATTTTCAAGTGTTTCATGCACACAGACAGAAAATTAAATATTTAATGGAAATTTTGCTCCACTGTCCATTAAGAAGGCTCGTTCTGTTCACATTTTATTATAATGTTCAATGCATTGTTGCTATTGCTGGAGACAATAAAAGCATTATAGTTGTTGCATTATACCGATTCATAACTAATCTTTGTGATTAACTGACATCTTTTGTGCTTAATTTCTTCATTTCTAAGGTTTCAGTCTGAACAAACTGCTCATATCCTCAAAACCGGGAGAAATACGTTGGACCGGTAATATAAGATCCTCCCTGATCTTGGGGTTCTGCTTTAATGTCGTTTTGCAAATTGCACGCTTCAACACCCACTGAAAGTTTGTGCTTTGTGGTGTCTTTGGAAAGACTGAAAATAGTCTGGCATTTAACTGAAATAGCCGTTGCATTATTCTGTTGCCATATTTGTCTTTTATGGTCATTGCGTGCTTTTGCTTTATGTTTTAGTATTGCAAGATAACAGGTTTTGAAGTACCTCCCTCATATGTTCTTGTATTTCAGAATGAAGAAAAAAGGACCTCCAAAAGTACCAGCAAGAGACTATGAAGGCAAGTTCAAATCAGCCTCAAACGTATTTGGATGTCTGAATATCATTGCGATAGATAAAGTCTCAAAGCAAGTGCCATTTATTTTTAAGCACACTTTACAAGCAAAACATCTGACGAAAAAGACGTTTTTCATCAACGTCAACTATGTGTATCATCATTTATTTTGTTTTTAGAGGAAGCTCGGGATAATGAGAACTACTCTGACTCTTTTGTAAGTGTGTATTTGAGTATATTATATCACTCCTTATGGCTCAATCACTGTATAGCAGGTAATATGGAAGGGATTGAGAGGACTAATCATGTGTGTATTTAAATATGACAGGAAAGTGACGCGTACGAAGATCTGTGTGATAATGACACCAGCTATGAACCTCCACCGAGGTCAGGACACAATGTGAAGGCCTTTACCGTCAGCACGTCCATTACGAACCCCAAAGGAGAGTATCTAGGTAAACCTACATTTACACACTTATTCCAACATACAGTACCGCCGCTCCCTATAAGTAGACTACGCAGTCTGCATAGGGCACCAACTCCCTTGGGGGGCACCATCTTACCC